>JAUZSU010007603.1:0-11294 GCA_034780255.1 Parotocinclus maculicauda
TGTTTGTACGTTCGCTATACGTGTAAATTACACAATAAAGGTTTAATAAACATTTAATATGTTACATAGCACGTCCCTTCTTGTAATATAGAGCATGTTCGTTTAATCAGACCAGCCGGTCATTAGGACCAAAACGATCGCGTCCCAATGTGGTCCGATTAACCGGAATCGACTGTACATACATACATACATATATACGTATACATATATACATGTGCCGCTTAACATCCAATTGATCAACATATGCTTTTTGTATCTGAGTTCTTAAGAATCATAATAAGAATCATCCTGACAGGAAACTAGAACGACTGAACACTAACGACACCTACTGACAGAAAAGAGTGTCGTAGGCAGTAAACAACACTCCTT
Organism: Parotocinclus maculicauda; assembly: GCA_034780255.1. Lineage (NCBI taxonomy): Eukaryota > Metazoa > Chordata > Actinopteri > Siluriformes > Loricariidae > Parotocinclus > Parotocinclus maculicauda. The sequence goes on from JAUZSU010007603.1 coordinate 370, forward strand.
TCATGTTCTTATATCTTACCATCAAGTGGTTTAAATTTTACAAAAATGTTCTGTATTGTACAGTACTGCACTGTACTAAATATTATATTGTGTTTTAATAACTGTCTAAACTACTGTGTGACATTATGGTAATTTACTCTATTTTGGTCAACCTCCCGTTTCACAGAATGCAATGTGGACATTAAATGGCGCACAACTGTACATAAATTCATACACAAACGCTTGTATATACACATATAAAAAGCTACGTAATTCGCAAAAATCAGCTCTGCATCTATCAAATAAAACAACCACCAGAACCTCCTGTACTACACAGTTCAGCAACAAATGTAAGAAAGTGCAAATGGAGGAGGCAGCGGTATTGAAAATCATCTACATTTGCCCACATTAAAAAACTTAAATAAATGAGTGGTTACTTCAAATGAATCCCAAGCTATATCACTGCAGTGCCATAAATTAATGCTTAACATCTTATTATGCTTTCTCACAGGACAGGCATGGTTTGGTAAACATCTTCCTAAGAGTAATTTCCAGAAATGTACATCTGCTTGGTTAGCATGTAGGTAATGATCCAGTACACACAATGTACAGTTCTGCCCTTCATTTATGACAATCCCATACATTGCATACAACTTTAAGAGTCCCTGTACTGTCCCAGCTGCAAACAGGCCCAGCGGTGCATGAGCATTCCTCCCTGGTGATGACGATAACATACATGCCCTGACTCTGATCTGCCTCCAGTCTCTGTGCGAGAAAGAAGGCAGCCTTCCTCAGGGATGATGAAATGCTCCGCTTGCGGGGCAGAAGGTGAATGCTGCACACTAAAACGCTTCTTCTTCTTCACCTTCACAGCCATATTCTAAGAAAATAAGCACAATTTGATAAATAATGGTACAGTTGCAAGATAACACAGACGTATGGGGTTATTACTTCTGAGTAAAAGTAATCTATGGATTAGATAAGATTGTTGTATAAAGTCTATCATCAGCTACAGGTCTAAAGGTTTTTTTTTTGCTGTGGCCATGAGATGAGCATTTACAAGTATACACCTACAGACCTATTTACCTACTACTTATGCTTTTCACTTGGATACCTAGATATTTTCTTCTAGTGCTGGTCCCTTGGGTAAAACGTTTAACCCACTATTGCATGGACTGTACACTGTAAGACTTTATCAGTTGTAAGTCGTACCGGGTAAGAGTTCGGTTTCTTCCTACATTCCAAAGACATGTGCTAGGTCAACTGGTGTCTCTAATGAGTTTCAGAGTAAGTGAGTAAGTGTGCATGTGCCTTGTGATGAACTGGATCCCTGCCCGTGGTTGGTTCATGATTTGTGCCATGTGCTGTCAGATAGGCCCTGGCTCCCCATGACCCTGAATTGGGTTAAGCGGGTAAAGTGTGTGAGTGAGTGAGTGAATAAAATGCTAATGTACATTGCACTCTGAACTTTTGAAAGCTGGGACACAAAGATAACTATACATGGCATGGAGTCAAATGCTGGATAAGCAGTTTACCTCAGGAATAGAGGGTCTGACTAGGTCACTATGGATCAAGTCAGTTTCATTATGGATCAGACTTAAGTACAAATCTACCCCTTAGATGTATTCTGAACTTGACCTTGACAGTTCATTGTCATGGATTTGTCTTAGACTTAACAAAGTTACCATCATGCCATCTTTGCAATATAAAGGAAAATGAGCATGTTCATTCTTGACAATATGACATTGCCTACTAACATAAGCAATGAACACAGAGTTAGAGCCAAAAGTCTGAAAGCACACTTTTCTTAATTGTAATACATTGTTTTTACATTATAAATCATATAATTAGCATAATGGTTTTAGTGAAAAACTCTTTCTTTGTACCACATATTCCTCATTCCTCTTCTTGTTCTTTAATAATTTGTTAGTATTTGGTATGTTCCCTGTTTACTGGAATGGCAGTGTGTAAAATGTGATGAAAAAGAGCAACTTGCGATATATCTGAATGCTTGGCTTTCTCTGACTTTAAGGACCCCCGTAAGTGCTCCATTTGGTTTAGGTCAGGTGACTGCAGAAAAAAATTCCAAACAGTTCTGAGGTGTGCTTTGGTTCATTATCCTGCTGCAGTATGAATAATTCTCCACAGTGATCTGAACAAGCATTTTCACTAGTGATCTTAGACTTTGGGCCCCAATTGGACATTGGCAGTAATTTGAAATGACATGACAAAGTGATTACTACTTAAGTTGAATTAAAATCCCTCTATGACCACATAACCACACTGACCGTTCTCTCCTATTAGCTTCAGAGCACTGACACAGGGTTCCTCTCCCTCGTCATCCTCGTCTTCCTCAATGGGCTCCACATACGACACGGGGCCACTCTCTAGCACTGGCGGAGGAGCAGGGGCTGGAGTCTCAGGGATTGCTGGAGGCAGTATCACTGAACTGGGCTCGACCTTAAAAGGACAAATTGTTTTTGTGTAAACATGGTTTGATTTAACCACCTTGTTTTGCATGGGTCATCATAATTCAGTATTCTAGGTAAACATTCATTAAGATCAATGATTTACTGATGTGAAGCAACATAATAATGAAATTCATAAAAGAATTTGAAATACTGCTTCCACTTCCATTAAGCACTACATTCATTAGAGACTACATCCACGCCAGAATGAAAAACGAAGAGAAGTAAAAATAGACTGCAGCAGGACTGTATGGATGACAGCGTGTAGCACTAGGGGACATTAAAGGCCTAATTAATTATTATATTATAAAAAAAAGTGAAGCTGAGTATGGCAGAAGGATCTAATTATAACAGGGATATATGACATGAGGGTCTCTAGGTGGTCTCTCAGTGGGTTGGAACCTGCAGACACCTCTGTGCCGGCCTCTCACAGAACCTGCAGCTCAGTTACTGGTCAGAGCTGACCTGAGGTTCGGACATAATAAAAAGCTTGGAAGATACAGAGTCTTTGGCAGGTCATGGGACTTCATTAGGCCTATAAGACATACATGATGTATTAGCCTATGTGAATAATTTAGAACAAGCAGACATCTGACTGTGAATCTTTACATTTTATACAGTCATGTGATAAAATTATGTTGCATTACGTTTTTAAAGGCATGACATGTTGTTTAACTGTACAAATGGATTCAACCACAGCTGGACATGATGTTGGTACTGCAATAAGTAATTATAGCATAATACATGTATGCACTCTGCATTATGTTCTGTGAAACAACACACTTACCAGAGATTATCATAGTCATATGAACACAGTGTTTTATTTTAAACAATAATATAATTTAAAACACAATAGGAAAAAAATTGTACCTTAAGACCTCGGCTGTTATACAGCACAATAATTTTGCACTTTCCTGAAATTGGAGGTCTTTTCTAATGGGGTTTCAGACCTAAATCAGATTAGGTTACAGCTCTCAATGTGCCACAAGCCATAAGGTTAATTCATTTCTTAAAGTATATTATCCTAATAACTGCATTTAACTGCTGTCTATTAATCCTCCAGGTCCATAAAGCAGAAGAGGATGTTTCTACTAAAAATACACTGAAATATTATGCACATATATTCACAATGAGGCAATACCTTTTGTTTATTATACTTCTAATGTAAAATTACAATTTCATGACAATCCAAACATAAAAGGGCCACTTTTTGGATGGTACTGGAAAAGTTTATTATATTGGTAACTGTAAAACCTTTTAACATTGCTCTGTCAGCCTTTATAAGCTGAAATTTGGAGTCTCATTATATTGCCCTATTACTACTCCAGTGTAAATTTTGTATTACAGACTGGTTCAAAATGTTTAAGTAGTTTGTATGGACTAAATTAGATGAGTTTGACACTTGTGTTCTAACCAGTAATTGAGTGCATGTTGATATATACAGTATGTTTATCAGTTATTTGATCAATTTCTGTTCCCTGTTTGGTTTTTTGTTTTATATGTACAAAATCAAAAAGGAAATGTATTACTTTGTCCTGTGGTGCCTATGAGTATATTAGCATTTCTAGTCCTTTAAGAATTATGAAACTTTGCAACTCATCCCCATAAATTGAAGATATCTGTGGGGATAAATTGTAGATCTTAGGGGACAACGAACCAGTGACCAAATCTGATTCAAATTATTAGCTCAATGCCTTCAAGTATCATGATACATTTTTGCCATTTTAAAGTAAATATGACAGTTTTTCTTTTAGCACAATTAACTTAAGTTTCTGTAGCATAGCCACCACATGAACTGTTTTCAAACCTCCTTACCTTGGCATGGAGGAGGCAAATCTTTGATGATGGTGACTGTTCTGGAATTCATTAACAGGACCACATGCAGCTACACATAAGCAATTCCTTTATCCATCTTTCCCAAAATTGGAGTCACTACCCAGCCGCGAAACAGGACGACCTGGTAATGACCCAAATGACCCCTACTAGTATGCTCAGTGTTTTATAGTCTCTGTTCCTGTACAGATTTTCAGTCTCTCTCACTTTACAGCACAGAGCAAGGTTATACTTAAATACAGTGCAAGGGCCTCGTAATTTGAACCTTCTCAGGTGCTAGAACGCTAAAAGCCCCAGAGCAAAACAACAATCCATCAACCCATCAAAACCCATCAAACCATGACAGCAGATATTGACTTCAGATTAAATATGTATCCCATATAGCCATAAATATGTGCTGCTGCTGCATGCACGGACATGGCTACAATTCTTTTATAATGTATGGTCTAATTGCTGAGAGAGACAGAACCCATATATACAGGGTCTGTAGGTGACACCCTTTTTATTCACAGATAATCTGATCAAACAGAATAGACTGACTCCCTAACAAAACAAAGCAGCATTGTGATATGATTTCAAATTTGGTAGTTGTTGTTGTGGGTTTCAGGACAACATAGAACAATTTACTAATAAGAAGTACTCGGAACAGGTTCAGGTGTAGTTGAAGAAGCAATCAGTTTATTACAAAATCTCAGAGATATTGCAATCAAAACCAAATACACACTGGGAAAGTCCCAGTTGGTCTTGGCCTTTTATATTATTTTTTCTTCCCTTTTTTGTGGGCGTTACCCTTAAGTTTATTGGTTCGGGTTTTTGTCCTTCCATTTCCTGAGTTCTGTCACACTACCATTATCTTTTGTTTTTGTGTTCCGCCCTCTCGGCCCACCCCGGAAGGCCTACTTACCACTGCCTTAATCTTATTTGTGGCGCAGCTATTTGTTCCTTATTTTTATAAAACCGTATTTTATTGGCCTAAGACTGTCTTGAATGCTATGGTTTCTTGCGAGGGTGCCATTTACTTTCATGTCTGAGCTGTTTGGACTACTTTTTACTACTATGGAGGCTTCAGAGCAAGATACAGGGTCAAAGGTCAAGGAAATACAGACTGGTGATCATGAGCTTCAGGATTATACTTCTTCCAACCAATAAACTTAAGCGTAGCACCCACAAAAAGGAAAGGGACTTTGATTTTTGCTCATGACTTGATTGTGTGTATTTGATTGCAATATCTCTGAGATTTTGTAATAAACTGCTTGCTTCTTTAACTACACCTGAACCTGTTCCGAGTACTTCTTATTAGTAAATTGTTCTATGTTGTCCTGAAACCCACAACATAATTATTCTGTACAGCAGCAGCAGTGATGTCTGAGATCACTAGTGACCCACACGATTGTCGATTTTACATTCAGGTCTATGGCATCAGATTTAGATTTAAATAGCCCTGAATTTTTGACACATGTATTAAGTGGTTTAGGCAAAACGATTTAATACGTAAGCACTGAAGTTCGAAACAAATTATCAACAACAACAACAAAACCAATTAAAGCAAATCCAAAAACATTACAGAACATTAAAAAAAAAAACAATGGCAAATCCAGAAACACAACAACAAACCAGATTTACTGACCTATATCTGGATTTGTTGTTGTTTTCTGATTTGCTATTGTGTGTGTGCGTTTCATTTGTTATTTTTTGTTAATTTATTTTGCACTTCCAGACTTCTGTGATTTATGTTTTGCTGCATACTAAAAAAAATGTCACTGCAGTGGTTTGACTGTGCTCTTTTAGGACATTAGAGATGAATAAAAGTGTTATCCTCCCCCAGACAGCTGAGATGAGTTACCAAACACTTCCTACCTGTGTCACTGCTCTCTTCTTCTTAGGTCTGGATGCTATAAGAGGACGCAACCTGAAAATGTATAGAGACAGGGCTGTTATTTACATTTCCCATAGTTCAATCAGATATAAAGATTTAAACTTCAGTCATTTATTCACTTTCTTATCCACCTGATCCTGAAAAGGGTTGCAGGAGAGCCAGGTCTCTAGCCATCAATTAATTGTAGGGTATATAAATACACACTCATACACAACACTCACTGCACTTTAGAGACACCAATTAACCTAACACACATATCTTTGGACTGTGGGAAGAAACCGGGACCCAGAATAAACCCACACAAAGACAGGGAGGACATGCAGATTCCACACATAGAACACCCAGACTCCACCTGGGACTGAACCCAGGACTTTCTTGATGTGAGGCGAGAGTGCTACCCTCTGAGCCACTGTGCTGTCCTAGAGTTAAAACCGTTAAAGCCAATTTAATGTTATTCGTTTTTCAATAGCTGTGTTAAGGGTGCCAATACTTTTGACAGTAGAAAATGTCAGTTGAAATCTAAACGTCAACACTGGTGCATTGTCAGATGAACATTAAGCCATTCATTTCATTCAGAAAACAAAGTTTTTACGAAACCTGTACATTGGTTGGGAAATTAATCGACAATTAATCAAATACGACATTTAGAACCATTAACTGATGTAATTTTGCCTAAGATTATTTAAATTTTTCTCTATTTTGTTCATATTTTTATATACTTTTTTTGAAGGTTACAAAATTCAACTTCAACACAAAGGATGATTTTGGTTGGGTGAAATATTAAATAAACAACCATAAATAGGTCAGCTATTTTAAATGTTTTAATTATTATTATAATTATTAAATATTCTGTTAATTTTCATTAGTTCCTACATTACAAACCTTATCAGTGAAGTATGTGGGCAGAAAAACAAAACAAAACAAAATTCATTTATCAAAATCAAGGTAAAATCTTGAATGATGCAGGAAACTGTGTTTTACATCGTTATCTATTAACTCACCTTCAAAACTAAGTTAAGTTATTTGCATTTGGGCATAAACAGCGTTTTTCACATGCTAGAGCAATTTGCACCCTCGCAATTTGCAAACACACAAATCAGATGCACACAGGTAAACAGCTGCAAAGGGCGACAATAAAAAGGAATTGCAAACAAAAGGTTTCTTACCAAATAAAAAAAAACAAATAAAAAAAAAGGCAATTTTCAAATTAGCATTCTGAGTTTATTCTAAAATAGTTCTAATATTACTAGAATAAAACAAAACTTCCATCCATTTATTATCTTCCGCTTAATCCACACGAGGTCGTGGACCAGCCGGTGCCCACCCGGCAACTCTGGGCGCCAATCCATCATAGGGCACACACACACAGTCGCACACCAATTAGAGACACCAATTAACCTAACACGCATGTCTTTGGACTGTGGGAGGAAACCAGAGTACCCGTAGTAAACCCACGCAGACACGGAGAGGACATGCAGACTCCACACAGAAAGGACCCAGTCCGTTCTACCCTGGGATTGAACCCGGGACCTTCTTGCTGTGAGGCAGTGGTGCTAGCCACCGAACCACCGCGCTGTCTGTAAAATAAAACTTTTTGAAGTAAATTTAAAGTGAATGAGTTTACTCTATTCATTAAATAAATGCCTAAAACAAGTCAAACTAAACTGTTCCAAAGAACCTGTCCTCAAAGCCCGGGCTTGGCTTGCACTGTGAAGTTCAGGTGGTGTGACTACAGAACCATGGTACGAGCCAGGGTACCTTTGCCTGTGCCCAGTAAATTGTGAGATAGCTTTTGGGACCTCCTCCATTACCAGAGTAAGAAGGGGTAAAAGGGATTCTTTGAATTACCTCATTTTAATACAAACAAAAAATTACAGAAAAACAAACAATTACAATTTTATTTGTTTTTCCACATTTCACCCCTGCTTGTCTTGGTCAGGGTAACATTGTCTTCAATCCATTCAAGAGCCAACTACAGTACCAGGTGATGATCACTATTACACTATTCAGGTATGGGATCTACGATCCTGCAAGTAGCTCTAAAGAAAGTGTTTAAATGTTTGAATGCAGAGAATAAGAGAGTAAGATAAGGAGAATACAAATAAGAAGAAAGCCAGGCCAAAATAATAACAATACAAATGGGTATAGTGCGATACATATCTTACAGAAATGCCTATTGTGAGAAACATCTTAAGGAAAAAGATGATGCAAGAAGTGTTTTACATCATTATCCATGAACTCACTGTCAAAACTAAGGTACGCATTCCAGCTGATCTCCTTCAGTACTGCAAATGACTTAAGCACGGCTAAAGTACTTTGTTAAACCCACGAGCTGCACCAGCGGGTCAGAAGACACCCGGTGGCATTGAGGAACTGCTCAGCTTACATCTGCCAGCAATTGGACTTCGACATCAAACACCCTGCTCTACTTAAGGCTAATATTAAAGAGACTGGTATAAAAAGTTAATTAGTCTTGAGAGCGGAAGGAAAGCAAAAAAATGATGGAATGATGTGGGAAACATGACCTTGATGTGTATTCCTGCTGGTCCTGTGAGTGCAGAGCACAGAGACTAAGAGAGACACTGAAAAGATTCTACAACTTTCATACAATTTAGACCAGTCTGAATACACGGAGCATAAATATTCAAGGTGACCTTAAAACTGCTGTAGAAATGTAGAGCAAAACAGTAGTTGTGGAAGCAATCTTGCACGCAGAAATACTGGCCTAAGGCGACGACTGTATGATAAATCCTACATCCAAACTTCAAAGAAATAAACTACTCATGCGGAACAGTCTTTTACAGTGTACCTGGACAGAGGCCATTTTCAGTGTGACTATTTGCATCTGGGCATAAACAGCGTTTGTCACATGCTGGAGCAATGTGCACCCTTAAACACACAAATCAGATGTGCAAACAACTGCTGAGGGAAAAGAAATAACGCAAACAAATAGTATCTTACCAAATAAAAACATCTAAAGGCAATTTTCTAATTAGCATTTCGAGTAGATTATAGTTCTATTTAATAGTTAACTTACTATAAGAAAATAAAACTTTTTAAAGTGAAGTTGGCTCAGTTTATTCCTGGATTCCTGGAAAATGGCCATGATTTGTCCCCATTTTAAAGGTGGCTCTAGTTCAGACCCAGACTGTTATAGACCCATTTCCATTTTACCATGCCTAGCCAAAGTTTTGGAGAGGCTGGTTTATAAACAGCTAAATCATTTCCTTGTATCGCACGATATTCTGTCAAATTTTCAATCTGGATTTCGTGCTGGATATGGATGTTTGACAGCCGTCATAAAGGTCCTTGATGACATTATTACAGCATTAGATAGCAAAAAATTCTGCATAGCTGCCTTCATTGACCTTGCTAAAGCCTTCGATTCAGTTGATCATAGGACTCTTTTAGATCGGCTGTCCAGCATTGGCCTGTCCGCCACATGCTGTGACTGGTTTGCCAGCTACCTAGCTGACCGAGTCCAGCAGCTGAAAACAGACAACATCTTGTCAGAACCACTTACTATTTCCAAAGGTGTGCCCCAGGGGTCCATCCTGGGACCAACATTGTTTTCCATCTACATTAATGAAGTAGCTAAAGCTGCTGGTAGTTTTCAAATCCACCTATATGCTGATGACACTATCCTATATTCATTCGGTTCTTCACTTCATTCCGCAGCAATTACACTTCAACGCAACCTCACTTCAGTAGAGCAGACCTTTCACAATCTCCATCACATATATACACACATACCCCCTTTCTCATCCATGTTTAATGTCTAGGATACGTAATAACTGGATAAAACATTTGTAGTACCGATTGTATATAAAATAACATCTAAAATGATTAATTATTACAATATGTTGTTATTTGTTGTGTAACGCAGGTCGTGCAAAAATCATTCAACCTGTCAATGATGTGTTTTGTACAAGGACGTATTAGGCATGTAATGACAGGAGGTATGTTTTTCACATCCTGGTTACGATGGGTGTGACTCAGTGTTTGCTGTGTTTAGAAAGCTTCAACTAAAACCTGTTCCACAACCTTGCTGTGCTTCAGCCAAGGTAAGATCTGGTGTTAAACATAACATTTCCTGTAGTTCTCTCTGTGACTCATGTTGTGTGTTACTGTTACTTTATCTGACTCACTGTTTTATCACTTTTTTTGCTGCTCTTTATCTTATTACCTGTAGAGCTTCGTATGGCAGTGCAGTGTGGTTTGTTTTATCACTTTTTATAACTTTTATCATTTCCAGGTCCCTCTGTAAGATTAATTACAACTTTCTAGAAATGTATCTAACTTTTTATAATCTGAACTTTAATAATTAATCATTTTTTTCTTATTGTTGTTATTGGTTATTATGATTAATAATACCAACAATAATAATCTAATAATAATAATAATAATAATAATAACAATAATAATAATAATAATTATTATTATTGTTATTATATTTTTTTTACTGTAAATAATAATTTAATAATATGTATAATAATAACAATAACAATAACAATAATAATAATAATAATAATACTTCTACATGTACACTTATTGCAGCTATTATTATTATTATTATTATTATTATTATTATTATTTCTATTTTAAATGTTACTGTTGTTGTTACCACTACAGTAAATATAAAAATTATAATTGTATTATTATTATTATTATTATATGGAATTAGGGTTATGGAGCTACTCTCTGTTGAGCTGCTTTGGAGAACTGAAATTATTTAATATTATTATTTAAATATTACTAAATTCTGTCTG
>JAUZSU010007614.1:0-11294 GCA_034780255.1 Parotocinclus maculicauda
GTACCGAGCTTACAGCACGTCATATCCTACACACTGAGTAGATACAACAGATATTTACTGTAAATCCTAATATTTTACGATTTATAACATTTCTTTATTGTTAGAATTCATATTTTTTATATATTTTTATAAATTTTGTTATTTTTCTTAATGTAAAAGTTCCGCAAAAACCCGGGAAACAGCGAAAATTCGCGATATATTTTTTCCATTCATATTTTTTGAAAACCCGCGATGCACCAAGGCCACGAAAGGTGAACCGGGAAGTGGCGAGGGAACACTGTAATGTTAAAACCAGTTAAAGTAATTACAATGCTTTGAAATTATGATTAATGAAGCAGCAATAGAAAGTTTTATGGCTGAATCTTAAAGAAATTTTAAGTCATTTTAAGTCAAAAATTCAGAAATGTTCTTTTAAAATTTACATTTCATGTGGTTTTACTTATTCTTATTTCCTACCATAAATATTATTTTGAAAGTACTTAACTGATACACCTGCTGGCTCAGTGTCCATCGTTCCAGATTTCATCCCTAGCTCTTAAGCTCTCACATGCCCTCAACAATGTCATGCATTTCCTTAATGACATCCTCTGCTATTTACATGCCTTGTCTGGAATGGTCCGAAGAGAGGCCATGTGATTTCAGTTATGATGTCTTAGTTCAAATCTTTATTTTCATATGTCTTTGTTTTCTGCGCTAGACTATGCTCTTTAGCCATCATAATTATTTTCATAAATTGCATTTAATTTAAATCTTATTATTTTGTACATAATAATAATGTTCACCTAGAGAACACAGGATGTAGGAGTAAGTGTTCACAAGATGGAATGCAAGTCAATTGAAAATTAAAAAGCTGATTTGTAATATTCTAAATAATAAATAATTGAACCAGATTTGAGCAATACTGTCCAAAAACAACCCACATAACACTGTTCTAGAATACAAAACAAATTTAAAGTTACTGTCTACATATTGGGATTAAAATACACTGATTAGTTGTAGATATAGTGCACCCCTTTATGGCAATGGTTTTCCCTAATAGCATTGGCCTCTTTGAGGACCAGGTCACATCCTTTCATCCTCTCGTCATTTCAGGATGATGTGCCCTGAAAGCCTGCAAAAACTGTTTAGAAATTGTCGGAGGAACATGATAAAGCATTCAAGTTGCTGACTTGCCCTCCAGTTTCCCCAGATCTGAATTGATTAAAGAATATGTGGGATGTACTGGACAAACAAGTCAAATAATATGTCTATATCAAATCAACTTCAATTAAAGTCAACTTTAACTGATGAAGGCCTTCTCAGTAACATTGTACACAAGTACTGCTTACACAAACTTTACCCATGTCGGATGTGGTGTGTGATATGTGAGTCATACCTGAACAACCTCGGTGGTGATTTCCTGTTTGCTAAACCGGTAAACAATGACATGTGCAGAAACACCAGATACACACAGCATGCGGCTCTCTGGGCACCAGTACAGGCTCTGGATAGCAAAAGGATCTTCATCCACTATGTCTGTGCTGGGTTTCTCATCTTTGCTGCGTGCTTTCTCAAACACCTTGGCTGTTTTCAGCTTGTACAGCACTTGCAGCATTACTAGAGAGAAAAAGCAAAAGAAAGTATTGTCAACCAAAGGTTGCCAATGTATAATCATTCTAAATAAAAAAAAAAAGAGACCAAAATTGAATGGACCATATGCACTCACAAGCAGAGGCATCCCAGAATTTGACTGATCCATCAGCATGTCTGTAGATTGTACAATGGCACAGTGAGACAAATGCACATATGATAAAGACATATGACCATGGAAATACATTATGTAAACCAATCATGCTTCAATCCTCACTGCGCACACAATGTGTCTAAATAGAACAGACACTTGTAGACAATGCTTATGCAAAAACAGAGCAGGAAGACAAAAGACCCACCCTGTGATAATGATCTCCGGATAGCTTTGTGCACCCTGCCCCCAATTTCCACCACTAATAGGCCATTCCTGGAATTTGACACAGATCTCAGGTTTCAGATCTAAACAAAGCACCTTTTTCAAACCTGAAGAGATGTGTTTATGCATGATTACCTTTTTACTGTAGCCCTGTCTTTTCTGTCTGGAGCCCACAGAGTAAAGTGCAGGGATGAGTTCAGCAGGACAGTCCGCAAAGTATTCACAGCACGTCACTGGGGACTCATGGATAGTTAGAGGATACGGATTTTCAAAGATAGGATACCTGTGTAAAGATGTGGATGTAGTCATTGTTGTGATAAAGAAAATGTAAAGTCATTAATACAGTTCTCAAGCCTTTACATACCCAGTTTGTGCAAGGTCAATAACTACTAAATCCTTCTCCAGCAAGGCGACTACAGCATAAGGCTCCTGGTAATCTATGGAGAGAAAGATAATCATATTTCCTCATTTTCCCAGTTGTATTAAACAAATAAGCAAAATACTCAAAAGAAAAGTAAGTGCAGGTCAACATTAAAATGTTCAGCTTGCAAAAGGTTGAAAACCCCTGATCTAGTCCATCCTGTCTCCAGGTATTCTGGCCGTAAACAGCCAATCAGTGCTGCCACCTTAATAGCCAATCAACACAGCACATCCAAAAGCAGAGGTGGGAGTTTAACAGCAGGACGTACATCAATTGTGTGTGTGTGTTTTCAGTCGTTTGTTCACTTGCCCTTAACTCATGCTTGGCAAGTGTGTTCTAACTCGGCTGAGTGTACAGAGACATTTTTGTGCAAGTTACTTGTAGTTGTGTGTATTATTGTCCACTGCTAACAATCTGTAACTGCCCTTTGTAAGTGGATTTCATTTTGAAATATCCCATAATTTTTGTGAGCTATATATAAATATAACAGGTTCACATTCACTCTGAGTTTCTGTTTCGTGCATGTCAAACATTTCTATGCAATACAAAAGGTTTAAAATGTGTACAACAGTTGGCGTAGATGGTAGCGTTCTACTAGTTTTTAGCAGTCTATCTCTAATTACATTAATGTAGTGTTTGCACGCTGTTTTCTTGTGAAAATACCCATTAAATGTTCATTACAGTAGCGTAAAAAGACTATGAGATTATTGTCAACATAGTCAACGTCCATTTTGGTCTATGGCCTGTTTCACAGAATGTAATGCAGTAATTAAACAGCATAGACCTGTAGTATGGAGACTAAAGTAATTTCAGGAACACAAAATACAGAAAGAACACAAAACAATTTAGAAGATGTTGAGTTTATAGATAAGCTTACCATTCGGATAAGGAGTTTCACACAGCGTTAGGAAATCCACAATAGGATAATCCATTTCAAGTATGGCAGTGCTCTTTCCATGCATCACAGTCAGACAGGCCCTGCGTCCCACCGTATCATATGAAAGACCTCCAGATAGTATCATAAAAGGATCCCTACTCAGACAACAAACAAAAACAACGATGAAAATGTCGGGACTTTTAAAATAGCAGTTACCTTATGAACAGCAAATCCTAAAATTAGATTAGAAAAATGAACAGTATTTCATACTGAACCTTACCCTGCCCTAGTTGTTTTGTATTCTACTTTTAGAATTGGTTTGCATGGCTCAGGCTTTTTTCCATCTTTTGGCTGCTTGCCTGAAAGGAAAAAAAAAAATCACAGGTAGGTTTTAATTTTATTCATACAACTATTTAAATTTAATATGTGAATGTGATTTATGTATTATTTTAATAGCTCGATTCAGAAGAACCTCGTGTAACCTATTGCCCATACTGGGGCACATGGAGTGTGCTTAGACGGGAGCTTTACCATGTGGTGTAATAATCTGTGCTGGCTTGGCAGGAGTGCGTATATTCCATGTTGTAAGTGTACCATCTGAGTGACTGCACACAAACTGTTTTCCTTCATGATGCCAGGCCACAGAATGGATCGCCTACAGGCCAAATAAAAGACGAGGAATTAAACATGGATCACCTAAGACAGACTATCCTAGCCATGCACACAGTGAATAAGAGTCACCAAAGTCAAAAATCAACTACTGAAAAAGATAACAGCGTAACGTTTATTCATGATATTGCAAGTTTGTGGAAATTGTTTTTGAGAAAGAAGACACTTAAAGGAAGTGTGCTAAGACCAGAAGCTTGGTTGCCAGCAAACCACACAACCACAGGCATTGCTGGTTAAGATACATTATTACTACCATGCTCACTCAGCTCACTCTTGACTACAAATAGTGGTCTGCATAGCAGTAGAAATATTTAATATAGTCCCTTAAAATGAGTAAAAACATGTGTACATACTAATGGCCTAATAGCAAGATCTGGCAATTTTCAGCAACAGGAGCCAGTGCAACCGTTGATGATGCAAAGTGGGAGAGAAGCAGAGAAATGTATGCAAATTGATGTGGCAACAAGCAGTGGTATCTGGACGGAAAGTATTTGCTTTCTTTTCAACTCTGTAAAACAAGTTCTGTTTTTCTGATGCTTACCAGATACTTGCTCCTAATGTACATGGAGGAGAAATTATGTACTGACTTAAATAACTCCAGGCATGAAATAAAAAATTTTGAAAGTCATGCTGAGATGGCACAGCAGTTAAATAGCCCATCACTAGAGATACCTAAATCTCGAAGGTGCCTTTGTCAAAGCTGGGGGCCGTACAGACACAATTGGCTGTGTCTGAAGATGGAAAAAAACTGGACAAGGTTAGATTTCACCGATGCTTCAACAATGGCATTGACATTTAAGTAATTTAAACACTATCAATTCCTCTGTGTTTGACACAATTGCACACTATTGTGCTGTGACTTGTCCACGATCCAAAGTTGTTTTTTTTAATATAGTGATGGTTCTACAGTTGTCTTATTCCAATAATAGTCGAGAAAGAGGGAGTTCACAAACTGTGAACAGCAACATATGAGCAAAGGCCAGTAACTGTATATCTTTATGTATGTGTAAAAGATCTGGCAAAAATATAACATCAAAATATTTGTCAGGCTTGAATCACAGTCCACAATATTCTCAATATTATAACTTGAGTTATTTAAACTTTTTTAAATTTAAACTTATTTGTTTTTAAAGCCACAACTGAATGCAGCAACCACTTCATGTAGGTGTTCCATTTTAAACAAACTACTATAAAGAGCAGTTTCCAACATAAAAAAAGATAAAATGTTGGTATATAGACAAAGGTTTGTGGCGTAGCAGTCTGGCGTTTGCTGGCGTAAGCTCAATCCCTACAAGGGGATCCACAAACTATTTTCTACACTGCTCACAAAAAATAGGGGATATTTCATTATGGGATATTTCATTATGGGGTATCCACTATTTTTTGTTAGAAGTATATGTTATATCATCACTTTGTTATATGTGTTCAGAAACATAATTAAAAAGGACACGGTTTGAAGTCTGGCTAAACCATAAAACACTTATAAATAAATCCAATAAATCTAATTATGTTAATTTTGGATTCAATGATCCCTCTGCATTTTCCTGTTCAGTGGAACGGTACTAGAAAAATATGCTAAGTTGTAAAAGGATCAACCCCTCTGCTTGTTAAAACACATTAAGGTGCCATACTACTTTTTTCAGGGCAAGTAATAAAACACATTTAATATGAAGGTTCTCATTATCAGTATGTTAAGGCAGACTGTGGATATATTTTATTAATCTACTCTTACCCATGTTAAAAATTCACATGGCAAAATGAGAAATGATGGCCATTTGCTGAAATCAAAAAATTGTATTTCTCATTAATGTACACTCAGCATCCCATCTTGACAGAAAAAAACAACCAGGTAGAATTTTTTGCAAATTTATTCAAAAATAAAAACTGAAATATCACATGGTCATAAGTATTCAGACCCTTTGATCAGTATTTAGTATAAGCACCATTTTGAGCTAGTACAGCCATGAGTCTTCTTGGGAATGATGCAACAAGTTTTTCCACACCTTGATTTGGGGATTCTCTACCATTCTTCCTTGCAGATCCATCATTCAGCCATTTTCAGGTTTCTCCAGAGATGCTTAATTGGGTTTAGGTCAGGGCTCAGGCTGGACCAGTCAAGAATGGTCACAGTTGTTCCGAAGCCACTCCTCTGTTATTTTAGCTGTGTGCTTAGGGTCATTGTCTTGTTTGAAGGTGAACCCTTAGCCCAGTCTGAGGTCCTGAGCACTAAGGAAAAGGTTTTCTTCTAGGTTTTCTTCTAGGATAGATTGAGTGCTGCAGAAATCTTTTTGTAACCTTGGTCAGATCTGTGCCTTGGCACAATTCTGTCTCTGAGCTCCTTGGGCAGTTCCTTAGACCTTAAAATTTTCATTTGCATTGACATGCATTGTGAGCTGTGAGGTCTAATATAGACAGGTGTGTGCCTTTCCTAATCAAGTCCAATCAGTTTAATTAAACACAGCTGGACTCCAATAAAGAAATAGAACCCAGAAGGATAAATTTTTTTTTACAGCTTGAGTTAAATATGGGTGTCACAGAAAAGGCTCTGAATACTTATGACCATGTGATATTTCAGTTTTTCTTTTTAAATAAATTTTTTAACAATTTCTACGTTTTTTCTGTCAAGATGGTATGCGGAGTGTACATTAACGAGAAATAAAATTACCTGTTTTGATTTTAGCAAATGGCAAAAGTGCAACATTTAAAGGGGTCTGAATACTTTCCGTACACACTGTATTGACAACTGAGTATATATAGTGTGAATATTAATATATAATCATACCTCATCATAGTTGTAGCGGTAATCAGCTTTCTTTGATTTCAAGTCCCATAGCACGACAATACCACATTCAAAACCTATCAAAAGCTACAACACAAAAATACATTGTGTAAAAGTCTTGAATTCATCTATAACATAGTCAATATATAACAAATATATATATTAACATTTGAGCCTTAGCCATAAAACACTGCATCAAAACTCTTACCTTTCCCTCATCCATAGGGTTATCGCTGATATGTACCACAGGACCAGGATGAGTTTTTGAAGAGCTAAAACATGAGTATTACAAGACAACACATTTACTGCTAAAATATGGAAAAATACAGAAGCAAACATTGAAGGATTGGGAGAAAAATATTTATGATTAACTTAGATGCCCATGGTCGTATATCAAGAGAACGTTTATTTACCTCAGTGGGCCTGGAAAGTACCTTAATTACACCCACCGGAATGTGAACTATATCATCTCCATAGCAACAACAGCAATGCGAGGACAGACCCTTAGGAGGCATCATCCTGCTGACATGGCCACACATTAAGAAGCTAACTACTTTGCTTTTACGTTCTTCCTCACAAAACAATAAAGAAAAATATATTTTGGACCTTTCATAGAAACTGAGCCCCTAACAAACAAAGTTTGCCTTAAATAAACCATCACGTCTCCTCCAACTCTAAGTAGTTCTGTCAAAACAGTCATAGAGACCAGCAGTTCCAACTTTTTTACTACAAAGCTCAGTTCATATACATCTCTGTTAAGACAAGAATGAAACCGAATGTGTTTGTGTGTGCCTAGTCTTTCAACTTCACTCCTGTTTCTATAGCAACTCATCTGGAAGACTGGATATCTGAGACTGAAATGAGTGTAAATGGGCAAAGACAGCCACAGTAAATGATCTCCCTAATGCTGATTACATCCTACCACTGGAAACAAGGGTACAATTAATATTACTATCTTTAGGAAGCATCATCTTGTGCCTGCTATCAAAATGTACAGTAATATAAAGTACAGTCTAATACTGAACACATCTTAGACAAGAAACAACCAGCAACGTGCAACAGTTCTAATAAAAGCTGTATTAATGGATTGCATTAGTGAAATAATTAGAGCCACAGAATGTGCATTATATCCAGGCAGGGCTAAAGTGAGGGAGACTCACAGTTCAATGGCTTTGTTCCACATGATGACATAGCCTGAGAGAGTGAAGGACTCGACGTTGACAATATGAATGTTCCCTCTTTCTGTACCGACGTAAAGCCATTTACTCTGAAAGGGCAGGTGGCAAAACGTAATCCTATCAAAATACAAAGCACAGGAGAATTGTTATTTATATGATTCCTTTCAACTTAATGACCCATTGAAGTACTGTTGTTATGACAGAATTGTGAGTTAGAGTGAGACACATGAACAAAATGTCTTTGTTTTGGTCTAAAATACAGCAAAATCTGACAGAACGATGACACTGTCTGCTACAGACAGCGACGACTTTTACATCCGCATAAATTAAATGATATCATAGCAAGACTGCATGGTTGCCATGGTGTAACATGACTTCAAGAGATACTGGGGCTAAGCTCAATTTCAATAGACAGCAAAGGATACACAAAAATCCCTGCCTTTCCCTTCTGAGCACTTATGTAATGTAATAAAACAAATGTTAATTTAGAGATAATGAGATGCTATGATTAAAAGTGCATATGCAAATTTTTGTCTTCCAACACTGGTAGTTAATGCAGATAACTCACAAAGCCATGGTCCAACATTTCACTGATATTACAACTCCTGTAATATAACTGCTGGTATATCATTCACATTAGGTACATTTCAGTATGAAGTGTAGAAGATGAACTCTAACCAGAATCTGAATACCAATTTGATATCAATAATCAGAGTACAGGGTAAGTCAAATGTCACAAGACATGTCTCAAGCTGCATCATGGACTTTTCGCAAAGGCTGCCGAAGTCGTTAAGGTTTCTTTGTTGTTGTTTTCTTCAGACGACCGCTACATGGCTTGTCGTCCACTGTCCCGGTTTCTCTAAATTTGGCTATGAGGAATGTAAAAGTGTTGTGTAAAATGTACGGTTTCACATTGTTGGGAGTCTGCAGCATTTAGAGCATTTAGCAGACACTATTATTAATCCAGATTAATACAGTCTTACAATCCGAGCAATTGTGAGTTAAGCGCCTGGTCCAACTGTGGCAGGGGTGGGATTTGAACACTGGACCCTCTGATCCATAGTCCAGTACCTTAACCACTAGGCCACCACAGTCCCTATGATACAGGCTATAATATGGCAGCAGAGTTCCCCCGGCATCAGTATCAACAATTCCATCCTTAGTTCCAAACTTTTGTTGTTTGTCACAGGTAACTATGTATTGATTACCTTTGAACCAGAAGAGATATGCAAATCTGATTTGGCAGTAATCGATTTCAGAGATGATTCTGGTCTTCTTTGATGAGCTACATGACCACTTTCCCATTCGAAAAAACCTGCCATTGATCCAATACGGTGGCTTTTAAAATAGTGGACATGTTCTGGACATAGCCTAAAAGATAGGCCCCTCCCACTCAATACTTACTGGGGTATTCAGATATGTCATCTCAACTTTTGCTTCTGAAATAAAAGGATGTCCTGTGACCTTTGACTCGCCCCGTATATGTCTTTATTTTTTTACATTTCAATTCTTCATACCTCTGTGTCTAAGAAAAGGGTGAATAAAACGAAAAATGAACAAGAAAATAAATAAGAATGAAAACAAGAATTACGTATTACAATGTTTTTTGGACCACATATTTTAACGTACATGAAACGGAAAACACAACAGTACAGAACAGTTTTTCAGTTTTTTAACATTTATATTCTTTTCCTAGCTGGCTGATATCTGTTCTGCTCATCAAGGTCTGTGTCACTGCTGATCCGATCACGAGTACTGGATAAGAGCATCACTAGTTTACAATTTTGTTACATTTACAAAGAGTAAGAAAGAATAATATTAAAACCTCTTTACCCTTACTGTTAAAATAACCAAGTAAATAGAAGATGTGTTATTGGCTGTTTATTCAGTCAGGAATAACAACTACTTACCGCTCTCTGCTGAATTTAAGGGAGTGGAGAACAGCTGGAATTTTCTGCCTTAAATTCCACAAGTGGATGCTGTCGTCAGCCAAACCACTCACCAGTGCCCCCTGTGTAAAATACCCCATGGGTGTTAAATATATGTATTAATATAGAAGAATTACAATACATTTATACATCAGCTCTTTGGGACTCAAGCTGTTTAAGTCCCAAAAAATAAAATAAGTAAAATAACACCAAAAATTGTATTAATCATGTCTGCTTGACTGTAAAGATTATTGTTTATTTAGTTTTTATTTAACATCACTATCAGCATCAGTGGTCATTTCAGCAACACTCACAAGGTTATCTCAAGATTAGTCATTTACTGCATATGCACACTCAAGTCAATCCCAGTTTAGTCATGTCTTACCGTCTGCTGTGTCACAGCATTTTGTTGGCTGCCAAGGCACCACAATTAATGGTATGTTACCTTTTTAATGCAAAATATTCTTTTTATCAGGTGCTTCATAAAAACCAGCAGGTTTGTGCCATTATTGTCTTAGGCATGTGGCAGTGTGTATTAGAGTGTTTTGTGTGATGGAATGTTCTGTCTCAAAGTAATGGAGCAAGGTGTTTAAATAAATATTGCTCACTGGCACGGTTTCCCATAAACTAATAGTACTCTATAGAGTAGGCAGTATGGAAGGAATAGCGAACGAATGACCATTACGGTCTGTAATAAAAAAAGGGATCATTAAGGTTTAAAAACTGTATTGGCTTTCAAGCTCAAATTATCAACATGATAACTAAAAGTAAAAGGAAATAAAAGAAGGAAAAATAGCAATCTACCAGCATTAACTAAAACTCACCTCATTGATGAGAAATTGCAGCTGGATGACAGCAGAACCACCTTCATGCTGGCAAGAACACTCCACCCCTGCACGCCCAAAACTGTTTTCCTCAGTCAAGGATAAATCAGATCATCATAATATTAAGATAATTTTATATGAAAAGAAATTAAGATGATAATATTTAACAACATGTCGAGTTATGCATATTTAATATAAAAAATGGATTAAGAGATGTCAAATAAAACTGTATAACTGCAACTCTGGCACGAATTTGCTCGCAAATGTCCATCAACACTAGCATCAACACTTGCACAGGTGTCGCTAAAAGGATTAGTGTCCCTGACTATGGACTAAGCCCTTATCCAGTGCCACTCTACAATCATGCTGCACATACACAGCTTAACTGGTATGCACATCAGCGATGTCATGCAACCGTTCCTAAATGGATCAGAAAAGCCAGCATACAAAGAATTGAGGATATTTAGCAATGGAAACTGATGTTTGATGTCATGTATGTTGTGTATAAATTCTTTATATAGGTGTGCATAACATACTGTTTGCATTCACTGCATTTAGCAAACAGATTGTGAGCAGACAGACTTATCCACAGTGAATTACAACTGATACAGTCTTACAAGTCAAGCAATCATGGATTAAGGGTCTTGCTTAAGGACCTAACTGTGGCATAGGT
>JAUZSU010007624.1:0-11294 GCA_034780255.1 Parotocinclus maculicauda
TGGTAAGTCAATTGGCATTAATGACTGAGGTCAGTAAACCCAAATTATGTTCAGAAGTAAAGCTTCCAAAGGTGAAAATGTTCAGGACTGGTACATATAGATGGGCACTGTGCCAGTCAGCAAACTAAATGAAGGTAGACAATGCTACCTTTTACTTCTAATAGCTCTTAAATGGCAAGACGGCCAATAAACAGAGCAATAGAGAACACAACAGATAAAACATTGTTATACCTATTAAAATATTTTCAGGCTAATCAATAAGAGAAAGACATAGTGCACCTCATAGCTGTGATGCTACAGCAGAAAAATAATGCACTCTGTGATGCTTCTCTCTCAGTGAGATCACGTATGGCCCTGCATGTGCTTGCCGACAGCGTCTGCTTCATCCATCATGACTATACTGAATCATCTCCCTGTCAATATCCCTCACTGCAATACATTACCGCCATGTGGACACTGTTAGTGCTAATGACATTCAGCAGTTCCCCTGGGCACAGAAAGAAAGCAAGAGCAAGTGAGACTAGATACAAAAAAGAAAACACTTGAACCAGTGCCAAATTTTATAGAAACACAATTTCTTTTACATGTGCATCCATAAGCCTACAGGCAGGCTCTGTTGCTATGGCACATAATGGGAATACATAAACATAAACAAGGAATTAATAACGGCATCCTTAACAATTCAAGCTACCTTTCATCTCGTTTTCACTTTCGACTCAATCATCTCCAAAACGGTTCATTTAATATTAAATAATATTAGTGTTGTGCATTAAGGCCACTCAGTGTGTGCGTGCGTGTGTGTGCGTGTGTTCACAGCTGGGTGCTCTGATATTAACTCCCTGCCTCCCCAATAAATCAGCCAGACCAGTGTGCTTATCTCTTTTTGACACTCAGATCAATCTAGCTTTTAATCCCAAGCCCGCTCACACTGCGACTCGCCTCACGCCACACATCAAACACACAGCATCCCGCTCACCACAGCCTGCACGCATCCAATTTAAAGTCAAAGCTGCACTACGGAGGAGAACTGATCCTCCAAACGATACCCACCAAGTAAGACAATAAAGCCAGAGCTGCTTGATGCTGTCTCATGCACTTTTGAACATCCTTAATAATGAAAAAAGTGTGATTTACAAATGACGGACAGAACAGTGAAAAATCATAAAGCTTATATTGTGCCTATAGGGTCTGCAGGAGGATACTGAATTAGTTCCCACATAAACATGAGACATGCAATAATGTGACAATGCAAATACACCCTGTAGTATGTTAACCTGGGGAAGGCACAATGAAGCAAATGTTTGGATCTGTCGCCTCACAGCTCCAGCATTTCATGTGTTACATTTGTCTGTGTGGTGTTTGCATGTTCTGCTTGTATCTGTCTGGATTTGTCTCTAAATTGTCCCAGAATGAGTGAGTGTGCGCATGCGCTCTGTCTAGCACTCGTTCCTGTCCTAGGTTCCCTTGTGACCCTGAATTGGATTAAACAGGTATGCAAATGCATGAACACACACACACAAATATATATATATATAGTGTTTTTCTTTCTGCATAAATGTTTATTATAAATAATAATACAAAATATAATTTTATATAAAATATAAAATGTAAATAATTGTCTCGTGTACACAAAACATTTTGCCAGTAGCCCATAACTTATCCATGTCATCTTTAGCAAACTGCAGATGAACAGCACTGCTATTTATGCAACAATGGCATGCACACTATTGTTCAGGATCCATTAAGATTAATCAATGTGGAACAGGCCTTTAGTTTAGTTTTTACCCTGACTTCATTTCTGATCTTATGAAATATTACACACCTTGTCTATGGAGTGATCTTTGTTGGTTGACCACATCTGAGGAGGGTAGCAATGGACCTTAATTTCTTTCTTTTCCAGAGTCTGTCTGACTGGAATTGAGTACAAACGCTTTATAGATGGATTAGGACTGATGGACTCTTTTTTTAACAATTCTTTCTGAGATATTCCGACATCTCATTTGTTTGTGCTATAATATGCTCCCACAAACATGTGATGTGAAGATCAGACTTCAATAGATCCCTCTTCTTTAAATACAAGTATCCACTCACTGCATTGTCATCCCATTGACCAATAACATCTGACTCTAATCACACCATCAACTCACTGCTAATCCTAAAGGTTCACATCCTTTTTCCACTCACTGATTTACAATATTACCAGTTTTCTCTATGAATAAACAAACAAGTATAATAATTAATGACTAGTCTTGATGTTAATTTATCTACGGAGATAACCTTGAGGGTGTTGCTGAAATGGCCATTGATGCTGACAGTGACCTTAAATAAAAGAAACATTAAATAAAATAATCTAACATACAAATTTGATGGATGAATATTGGATAAATGCGTAGATTGTTTCGGGTGTAAATGGTTCTTATTTCATATAGAATGGAATGGTTGGTTTTCCGTGGTTCTTCTTCTATATAGAATAGCTTTACTAGCTTTAACAGTGTGGCAAGATGTCAAAACTGTTGAGGAATAAATTATAATGCTTACAGCGATGTGTGAGCTTCCTTGATGTTACAATACTTTTGTCTGTACATTACTTTCTACCATGCTGACATGAGGGAGAAAGAAACTTTTGCCGAGTTGGAAAGCTTACTGGAGAAATTGGCTGCAGGGCAAAATGAGAGTGATGTTAGCAGACGAGCAAAGCGTATAGAGCTGGTACAGCTGCCCTGCCTGATGTGCAAAATATTCTAGCAGTAAGCATTGCTCTACAGGAGACCATCCCAACAACAGCAGTCAATATGCTTTGGGCAAAAATTTAGACTGCTTTAGCATGATTGCATCTTGATTACCCACTCGGCATAACCAACCAATCATAACCAACAAGCTTAATCTGTTTCAGGATGCATCTGCTCAGGTAAGTGGTGTGGCAGTCCCATAATACACAAATTTTATCAAGGAGCTCTGATTACATTTAACGCAATGATGATGCAATCTGATTAGCAGACTGCTATGGCAGATGCAAGAACACTACTCTTGGGCTCAATGCGTCCAGTGCACATGCTGCTGTTTTCACTGGAGGAGCAGGCTGTGGAACAATCAAGTATAAAGACCAGTAATTTTCACTTTTCAACAAAACTAGACGAGGAGACTGAATGTGTTCAATTTGGCCCAGGTCAGCCTTTTGGTTAAGGAGGGAGCAAAGTTTCATACAACAAAAGTAACTAAACAGCCAACAATTACTATTTATTTATTATATTGGGTCACTATGTTCACTACATTTAAGTGTACCATCTTCTGATGCCTATTTCCAGCAGAACAACGTGCCGTAGCACAAAGCACAAACCACCTCAAAGTGGTTTCTTGAACATGACAAATATCTCAATCCAGCAGCGCACCTATGGGACATGGTGGCATTAGAGATTCACATCATGGATGCGCAGCTGAAAAATCTGCTGCAACTGTGTTATTCTATCAGGACAATATGGACCAATATATCTAAGGAATGGTTTCTTATTGAATATATGCCACAAAAATTAAAAGGCAGTTCTGAAGGTAAAAGGGAGTACGACCCAATATTAATGCCATTAATGATTATGAGAAAAGATTATAAAACAATGTTTTAATACAAAGTCACAATGCATGTATGAGCTCATATATCAGGACTTGGAAAATTTGGAAACAAAATAGTTCTTCCGACAGCTTGTGTACATGCGGAAATAGGCAGTTCACCTTACACAACAGAGCATGGCATATTCAATATACACAAATATTCCCATGATATTAAATATATGTAATGTATATACAATGTAATATAAATACATTTGACAAACTTCATCTCTAGCCAGAGGCATGATTGCATGTGCAATGATTGCCTATGAGCACAACCCTTTTTATCTTTTAGGTCATCTGACAACTTCAGGTTTTTTATTTCCTAAATAAAGATGGAAAGAAGAAGATCAACACAGAAGGGAAGAGACAAAAGATCTGTGTACCCCTGAGAGGGTTTTTTTATTTGTAGAATAGAAGTTTGAATTTATTCAGTTGATCTGTACATAGAACAAGAGTACTTGGACTGCACCACATACACAACAAACTGATGCTAAACAAGCATCAGAGGAGTAAGACAGGTCAGTAAGGACATGGTTTGCTTTCTCCTTACCTCCCTAAAACCAGCAGGTAGTTAAAAACAAGGAACAGAACAGGCCTGGTTTCACATAGAGCTAAAGCCTTCCATTATGAACAAAGGCTCAGATTCTCTGTTTGAAATAAGTGCTTTTTCCCCAAAAGCCATGAACTGAAGTCTAGTCCAGGTAAAAGAATCCAGGCAGAACTTCCAGCCCTTCTCTTTGAATTTTCACGGTAACAGCAACCCAAAAAGTAAGAACATTCATTCCCTGTACTCCTCGATCTGTAAAAATGAATTGGACAATTGAACAGTGAGTAAAATCACTACACCCACAACACCTGCCACCAAAAGAAAGCATGTTCACAGTTATTTAGAAGACTTTTCTATAGATGGCCTTACAAAAAAGTACATATACATAGATTTCTAGATATTATTCAGCAGCGAGAAAAGGTTGGAACATGAAATGTGAAATGACAGATATAAAATATAACTCAATGACAAATTCCATTTGGGACGTTATCCATGACCAGGAACATTTCAGTCATACCATCACTATCCCGAACCTGAACATAGTAAGAAAAAATATATACATACCAGTTTTTAATTCTCTGATTCCTCAAATGAAATCTGTTTATTGGTATTCACTAGGATATTTTTGTCATATAATAGGAGCTATCCAGGTTTGCCAGTACCGATATGGAAATGCAGCTAATACAACTAGTATTTACAAAAACATGAGCTATTATTTTTATTGATAAGCGACTGATTATTGGATTGTTATTGTCGTCAAACAGGTTTAAGAGGTACACCGTGTTTGGGAGAAAACCACTTTAGTAACTTACTCACCCCACTACAATGTCCTTCAGAGTATAGAGCAATACCTAAAACATATTCTGAATAGATCATTGTCACATTGCCGTTCTGAGATGGTAATTACAGTGGAATGACAGAAGACCACGGTGCTCGTACCATATCGGTAGGTAGTCTGTGTGGAATGGCAAGCTCATTACAGCATCTGATTTAGCTCTTAATGGAAGGCGATCAGAAGAAAAGCTGCATGGCTGTTTAAGCAACAGGAGTCTTATATAGACAAGTTACACAAACAGTCTATGGCATGTGTGACGAGCAAGATATGCCTGCATCCTGATTTTATTTGATATCAAATAACTACTAGTTTTGATCATGTGACACTGAATGACATCCACCACAGTAAAAAAGTAGCACTGCCTGAGGTAAATGGCATGTGCTGGTAGCACCATCAACCAGAAAAAAACAAACAATACAAAACAAATCGAAAGGTAATTTACTGAACGAGTGATACTGAAATCATGTCATATTCGATGAATGCCATCATGAAAAGAACTGCTTAAAAAGATCTACAACACAGACTCATATATTTACAAATCTAAGCACACATTGAGTTGCTATGAATGAAGCACATAACTAAAGTGACACAATAAGCCATGAGGTAGGACTCCGATACACGTTTCATTACTGCCTAGAAATTACCTGACCTGATTATTTAGCTAGATTTTTATCAAAAATACTTATTTATCCCCTTACAGTAAAGCTGAGATTAAGATGAACTGCTATGAACCTGACCCGGATTAACAGTGAATTGAGCTGAAATCAGAAAGCTGCTGGGGTGACTGAGAATGGGAAGAGCTTAACTGTATTAAGCAAGTGGATGTGTTTGAGCGTCTGACGAACAAGCTCTGCATGTGGATTACAAAAGCAGGCCTAATTATGGCTACTCTTTATACATATAGACTAGAATTTTTTACATTATTTTCCCTGTTCCCCTTTTTGGCATTAAAACAAAAGATAACATTTTTTCAATATGCACAAACACACCAGTGAAAGCTCTAATATAAAACATAGCGCAACGGCACTACAACAATTTCTGTAAAGCTAATTCTCCTGTTCTAAATAAAATCTATGAATCGTCTATTTTGAGCCGAGACAACTATGGACAATAACCTTGGCAAAGGCCGTTGTTGTGCAAGTTTGAATCAAGCTGAACCTCACCACTTCAACATCCACTTTGGCTTATACTAAACCCACCACCCGAGGAATGTTACAATACCCAACACCTACATACATTCAGATACAAGTACATAAACCTAGTAAAATATTCCAACATAGCAAAACAAATCTGTGGGTTTAATGACGCATTTGGCCTGATGAGTCCACACAGATACTTTACACAACTCTTCTCGACATCCAGATTACTTTGGATTCTTAGGAGCCTAGCAGCTCAGAGCTCAAAAGCATGGGCACATATATAAGGACAGACAATGTTTACTAGTGCAGACCAGAGGACCGTTATCTCGGAGAGGTGTACCGGTTTGCTTTTGGAGCTTTGTAGCATCTGATGAGTACAGTATATCATGGCAATATATAGCATATTTGTACAATTCACAGTCACATTTTCCCCAGTTAGGGTTCACAACCGAAAGGAAAATTTTTCAGCCATATTGCATGTGAAAGCTGTTCACTCTGAGCGAGTGGTAATCAAAAAAATAACCGCTTTTCAAGGCAACATTACCACTGACAAACCTCATTACGAAAAGATGTTCACAAGGATTGTCAAGTTTCTTTTGGCTATCATTGAACATCAGCCTCAAAAAGCTGGTGTCATCCAGTGTACCCACACACCCATCACCATTACACAATAGCACATATTCAGTTAGTGGGCCAACACATAGCACACAACACGACAACATACAGAGAATTATTCCACAGAGATATAGCGTAACGTTTTATACTGTAACTGTGTCATTATTACATTGACATGTTGGAGGTAAGTTATGTCTAGAAAACATTTAAGATAAAAATTTCTTCACAGATGTAGATATGATGAAAAAACCACTATGTTTTTCCCCCACTCTGGAGTTACAAAAAGTGCTAAAATTTTTGATTGGCCACTGCAAGGGGGGAAAATGTCTATGGTGACCCGATGATAAACCTCTTATAAATCTTTCAATCTAAAAGCAATCTAAATATTGAAGCAGACTAAAGCCATTGGTGTAATTATTTCTGACCATAAAGACCCATTATTTGACCATCATTATGACATATCTTTTCTTAAGATTAAAGTGCTGCCATATATGGTGACTACATCTGCTTCAATTATACGCCCATTTCCAGAAAAAGAGGGACAGAAGAAGAAAAATGAAATAAGATTTCTTAACAAATGAGTCACAGTGACGTGATTTAAGTGGTCTTAACAGCACTGTAACTGACAACCGTAAATTAGCCACTGTAATTACAAAGTTTGCTTTTTTTTGACAGCGTTCAATTAAAGACAATGCATGTGTGATGAGCCCTGCTTTCTTTTTCCAAGAGCTATACTTTAGGAAAGATGCATACTGCTAAAGAGAACGTGAAAACGATTTAACAACAGAGGTGGAACAAGGTGGAATTGTGATATGTGATGAGTGACTTGTTTCAAATAAGGTGCAGTCTGGATACAGATTAATTGTCCACAATAACCAATATCCAATACGTCCAAATATACAATAAAATCTCCCCTCTAAAATGATTTAACAAACCTAGATGCACAATAAGGAATTCAACTTATAAAGACAGGGCATCCAAGTGAAGAGACAGGAAGGCCTGAGAGGCAGACTTGTGGTTGATTCACAGTTAGCGTTGTGTGGTCACAGTCGAAAACTCGCCTTTATACTGGAGAGCCACATGAACCGTTCATGAAAAGCTTGTGATAAAATAGACTGAACTGGGAGAGATGAAAAGTTGTTAGGAAAGAAAACAAAAGGACGGATGGCATGACTTACTGAAGTTGTCACTCCACCTTATATCATACCCATTAGTTGCACACCTGGAGGAAGTTCTCAGAACCACAAGAGATCCTCCCATTGGTGAAGAGAGAGACCAACGCTTTTAACACTGTGCGCTGCCACCAGCTTTACCCACATCCACATACTGCGGCTGTCGCTTCACCACACACACACACACACACACACAAAGTTAAGCTTGAGTAACAGCTCGCATTTCGATCACTTATTCACTTATGTATACAGAGAACAAAGTTCCCAATGATTGCCATATCAAAAGAAGAAAAGTTCTTCCCCGCACCAAAAGTTCTTGGCAGCTCCTGTTCTTCCCAAATACTTGGTTATGCCTCCACTCAGCATAATGTCAGCACCAACCCTTTTGATTAAGGATTCCACCAGTTTTATTAGTCTTCCAGTATCTGGGTATGTACTGCAATTTTAGCATCTGCTCATCTAAATAATCCCACAAGGCAATGTGATTATGCTGGGCAAAAACACAGTATTAAATTCCAAGCATTAAAAAACATTTTTGGCACTACGTAAAGTTTTTACACCCTCTGCACACTTCCAACTCTGACCAGCTGACTTCAATATGTCTAGGTAGGCAATATACAGGCATAACACCACACTACTACTGGCAGATGACCTGAAGGAGCTAGGTTTTAGTAGATTTCTCAACATGAAACCTTACCAATAGCTATGATTATGACGTCAAACACAAGTGACTCAGCAATTTTGTAAAAGGGTTTTTAAGTTGATCACTTCAAAACCACAGAAATACTTGAACTTAAGTACGTTGCCGATATGCAAACATATTCAAATGAATAACAATTAAATAATACAGGCTCCAGCTGTTAGTGTACGAAAACAACATGTAATTAGCACCAGCACCAGATCTAACTGAACAACACCTGAACTCCAAATCCAAAAAATAATAAAGTGTAGTATTTTTTCTGAGCCTTGTGTGCTTCAGAAATCATCTATACTACTCACAAAAATTAGGGGATATTTCACAATCAAATAATTAAATATCCCCATCATGTTTGTGAGCAGTATATTTTCATTAAGACACTGCAGGGGTAATCCCTGTTTCAAGGTGCATTTTTGCCTCAGAGTGCAGGCTAAGCACATGAGGACCGCTGTGTCCTGTAAAGTTCTAGATAAACCACTGCTGTTTACATTTTTTAAAACATCCTCCTTAAAACAGAACAGTTCTTTTGATCAGAACCCTTTCTTCTCAACTGAAGGACATTAGGTCATGTTCTGACACAGAACACCAGCCGATGTGCCATACACATTGTTTTCGAATGTGATTTAAAGGATCTCTCCTGTCACATGCACATTTAACAACTAACCATGAAACCTACCCCTGAACACCTATTTAAAATAGATAGACAACCCCCACCCTCAGCAAAGCCACCATTCTATCAACACACACACACACACACACCCACACACGCATGAAGCGCATGCGCACACGCACGCACACACAGACTATGGTTTGTGGGTAAAGCTGCCTGACAGACTGAGATGTTATGGGGTAGTATAAGTAAAAAAGGCCTCGCTGTGGGCATCGATGAACTCTGAAATGGCAGCGCAGGTGATCAGGTGAAGCTTTTTCAGCCCGCAGCAGTCTGTGAAGTGCAGAATGAGCTATGGCGAAACTGCACAGGCCCTACACGCCATCGTAGAAATTCTCCATTTTGACCGTTTGCCTTATGAGTAGTTTGGACTCCCTCCTTTCCTCGTTCTTAATGGATTTGTTGATATCCATAATCTTTTCACAGATGTATTTGTTCACTTTGGATAACCGTTGCGTGATCTCAGCACTGTCGGCTGTTTCCTGGGACACTCGGTCGTACAGACACTCTGTAAAGAACATTCAGATTAGAGCTTGGATTTAACAATGGAGCACATATCAAACTGAATTCTGCAGATGAAAAGAGGAATAATCTAAATATGTATGCATGCTTCTTCCTCAAAATTACAGAGAAAACCAGAGTTCACTCTGACCAAATAAAATACATTTATAGGCATTTAAGTCATTTTGTCTGAATCAGTTAAAATGTACATGTTTAAAATGGTTTGAGACATACATAATGATTTTGCTTTATATAAGAACGCTACCAAAAAAAACCCCAAAACAATTAAAAACATTAAACAGGCCACTAAAAGTCTGCTAATTACAATAATAATTATTATTGATAATTTACACACATACATTGTCTTGGCAGATTCAGACTTCCAATGTTTTAAACATATGACTGATATTCTGAACCCCTCTCCCTAGAATTAGGGGTGGCACCGTGGCTCGGTGGATAGCACTGCTGTTCAGTCCCAGGGTGGAGCAACCTGGATAATTTCTGTGAGGAGTCTGCATGTCCTCGCCTCCTCTGCGTAGATTTACTCCGGGTACTCCGGTTTCCTCCCACAGTCGAAAGACATGCGTGTTAGGTTAATTAACTACTGAAACTGAAATTGACTTAAGTGTATATTTCACTGAAATAGCTACTGATGCCAACAGCAATAATAAATAATCCAAATTAAACAAATCTTGACTGCGGTACCATTACAACAAGTCAGTTTGTGAAATTCCATCACTCCTAGATATTCCTAAAACAACTGTGAGTGAAATTATTGAAACCAGGAAGCACTTACAAACCACAGAAACTCGACCACAAAGTGACAGACCACGTAAAGAGACAGATCAAGCTTGCTAAGGTGCCTTGTGCAAGAAAGTTGCCTACTATTGTATATAACTGTACAATCTACTATATAATAAAAGCAGATTGCTTCCATAGTATAAATGTTACCACTAAAATGCATTCATATCACAAGACACTATATCATGGCTACTTTGTAAATAATTTTTTGTCGTTAACTTTTATAAACCTATTAATTTATTTAATGTGATTATAAACCTGCCACCATTAACAACTTCACACATTTTAAGCCCCACTTAGCACACAGCAAGTCTACTCCCAAATGGCTTCTCATTCAGCCTAAAAGCTCTATTCATAAAGTAATTCTGTAAGATTTTATTAAACAGTAAGGTGGCTAAATGACAAGTACTTGATTAGTCAGTGACCTGTGCCCATCACCACTTCAATCCTTCCCAAATAGAAAATGTGAAGAATGTGGGTGCAAGTGTACCTCGAACAATTTTGAGCTTGCTTGGCGACAGAGGAGGTTTTGGCAGAGCATCTTTCTTCTTTTTGGTAGCCACGCCAGTCACACTACGGTTCTTTAGTGTCTCTGTTCCCCAGATCATAACAGCCAGGTTTTTGGTGAATTTGGAGTCTCCCTGTGTACGCTGAAGTTGATGCCACTTTTCTTCTTCCACCCAGATCCCTCCACCCAAATGCACCTAAACAAGC
>JAUZSU010007635.1:0-11294 GCA_034780255.1 Parotocinclus maculicauda
GTACCTTGGGATTTGGTCCGAATAAGCGGCTGGTCCCATTAACCGGTGGTCCAATTAACTGGATTCGACTGTATTATGGTTCTGTATATTGGCAATTCATATTTTATTATTTTTTGTTTTTATAGTTTTTATTCTCAGTTTTATTTCATTTGGATGTACAACATCATATATCCATATATTGCAATAGTATATTAACACATTAAATATTATTCATAAATAAATAATCATTAGTGCAATACGGTATTATTGTCTTTCTGACATTTTATGACCTGTTTTAACAATATGAATGAATGAATTTATTTATTTATACTGTATGATAACATAAAATGCATACAAACTTTAGAAGGTCAAAATGACCATGGTGGTCATTCTAGTAGTTATGGAATCCTGGCCATTCTAGTGTTAAATCTGTTACAATAGGCAGGATAGGATAGTTTGTATGGTGGCTGCATCTATAACTATATAATATAATTGTCCACTAATTGTCCAATAATATATAACCACAGTCACAGTCTATTAGTTTGAGAAATCTAGCATTTACAGTTATCCAGACTGGCTGATGCTATATGAACACCACAGAAAAAATTTAATTGATTGTGTAACACCTTCCATTCCCCTCAGTTGGCACTGATCTTCTTGTGGTTGTGTTTTCTTTGCGTTTGACAAGTTTAGTAAAATAGCTTGTTTTGTAAGTGCTGTCTTTATTTGTAGGCTTTTTTTTTTGAAAATTACAAAGTGAGTCCATAGTAATGGATCCATTCTTAAAATCCAGTTACTGCTGTCCGTGTTTGAGCTTGAAATACCGCCCCCTGATGGCGCCTTACCGCCGCTGCTTGAGCGCCAA
Organism: Parotocinclus maculicauda; assembly: GCA_034780255.1. Taxonomy (NCBI): domain Eukaryota; kingdom Metazoa; phylum Chordata; class Actinopteri; order Siluriformes; family Loricariidae; genus Parotocinclus; species Parotocinclus maculicauda. The sequence continues at coordinate 845 of JAUZSU010007635.1, forward strand.
CTCATGACTCGGACTAATTGGATTAATTCCAACATGCACTCATTTGAAGTTGAACTGCGATTTTGTCTCCCAGCAGCAATGAGACGTCTACAAATATAATGTGGGCTCTAACATTTACACTTTCAATGGTATACTATCGATATAGCAGTATATGTTATATAAATAGAATATAATATGTATTACCACGTGTTATACTGTAGACTTAACTAACCACAATTCCCAAATCACCTTCCACATACCAAGAAAATTGATCCTCGTCTGACATCCAGTGTCTTTACGTCTAAGATTGGTCGGTCTGTACATGCTCGTGAGCTGTTGGGGTTCACCTTTCAGTATGACATTAACACTACACACCACTAAAAATAGCAGTGCAGTGGCTTAATAATAGGAAGGTGAGTGCTGCTGTTTAATTGGCAGCTCCAGTGGCTCAGTGGTAGACGCAACCACTGGAAACAGCAGTGTCTAAGGGCTTGGACTCAATTTCTGGGTGGGGCTTTTAGGAAAAAGGCCCAGTCACTGGGGGTGTACAGTGCTGGTTATAAGCCTGGATAAAAGTGAAGGCTGTGTCAGGAATGGCTTCCAGTGTAAAACCTGTTCCAAATCAAAATGGTTAGATGTGGTGACCTAAATGATGCAACCTCAGAGAAGAACAACTTGCTGTGTGTTTCTTTAGTTCTCCTCACAACAAAATATCATCAGCTGTCTTTAGAGAGGAGCGCACAATACAATACATGCAATATACAATACTGTGCAATACATTTCTAAAATCTTTTTATGAGACATGCAATATATGTCTAACCTCAATTCCCAAACCAGTCTACTCATTTATTAATAACCAATAATACATTTATAGACACTTATATAATGTAGCAGATGCCCTTATTCAGAGTGATTTATGTACAAGTGATACAGTCTTACAATCCAAGCAATTGTGAGTTAAGGGTCTTCCTCAGTGACCCAGCAGTGGGTCATTGGCAGGCGTGGGATGTGAACTCTTGACCTTCTGGTCCATTCAGTACCATTAGGCTACCACAGACCCAGTGTACGCTGATTGTTTGGCTGTCTGTTTGTTGTTTGAATATTTTGGCTGTATCCTTATAGCAATATCTAAAGTAAATTATGATTTAACACACACACACACACACACACACACACACACACACAAACACAAACACCTATTTTACCCTTGTGCTAGCGAGTCGATTCATCTAACCCAAACCACTTTATGCCCAACTCATTTGGAAAGAGTCGTTTATACGGAATCGATTCTTCGAATACCTCTTCATTTGGCGCACAGCGGCGCTGAACGGATGGGGAAGAAGCTCTGTTTAAATTCGTGACTTTTTTTAAAAGTCAGACAACACGATGAAGATCGGAAATGAGACATTTTGTCCATTTTCACAAAGAAAGCACACGCTATAGGACTAAATCTCACAGATAGGCTATAGCATGCTTTTAGATAAAACTGTTTTACTGGTGTGATTTGATCTGCCATGGCTTTGGTGGTTTATCTGAAATCTGTTTCGGAGCTTCCAGGAAAGGGGGACCGACTCGCTAAAGTCTCATTCAGAGGTATTGCATGCTTTTTACATGTACATCACATTTTTTCTTATCTGCTTGTCGGTAAATAAATAGGATTATATATTATAGTTTGAGTGCGTGTATGGATCGTGGGCGAATCGTGTTGAAGTTGAGGATTCCCCTCTTCCACTGCACGGAGTGCAATGTTCAGTTCAGTCCCTTTGTTCACCGTACATTGAATTAATAAATACAACAGTCACCACAGATGCTACAGATGTTTTAAAGGGTCTAATTTAAATGCATAACAGTATCAGTGATATTTTTTGCTTGAATCTCAGGATTCTGAGCTCGTATCGTCTGCACCGTTTTAGGAGCATAGTCCACATAATTACATTCTCTTTTCTTGTTAATTTTGCGATCAGTAAGTGCTCAATCACTCAATCTGGATGGTTTATCTGTAACAGCGTTTTCACTAAGGAATTCACCCTAATCAAAGTTTATTTTTAGTAGATGAAGAGTGAATAGGTGCTATCCCAATGTTTAGTTAAACCAATTAAGAGATACAGATGACATTCATCAATGATTTTGCAACAAAGCAATCTGTAATGAATGAACTTACATGTAACTTACACTTTGCAACCGATTTATTGGGGACACTCACCATTTTGTCTTGTTTGCTTGTATATAGATGATGCACCCTGTAATGAGCTCATTCGATATTGTACACTGTATACTGTACTGTGCTAAGGGAAAGCCAGAGCCTATAACTGGTGGCACAGGGTACACGGCAGAAACAGCCTTAGACAGGGCGCCAAGCCATCGTAGGGCACATACGCTCATACACATATTAAGGGCACTTTGGAAACACCACTGAACACACATGTCTTTTGGAAGTAAACCAGATTATCTGGAAAAAAACTCATGCAGATACAGGGAGGACATTTAACACAGGCAAAGCCTGTATCCCAGAGCTGTGATGTGGTAGTGCTAACCACTGCATCACCGTGCTGTTAATCAATATTAAGTTTGCTAAATACATCAAATCTAACCTCTTCCAGTTATATTTACATATTATAACCCTCACCATGAAAATGCCATTAAATATAATAATCTTATAATCTTATAAAAAATAGCAGTGCAGTGGCTTAATAATAGGAAGGTGAGTGCTGCTGTTTAATTGGCAGCTCCAGTGGCTCAGTGGTAGACGCAACCACTGGAAACAGCAGTGTCTAAGGGCTTGGACTCAATTTCTGGGTGGGGCTTTTAGGAAAAAGGCCCAGTCACTGGGGGTGTACAGTGCTGGTTATAAGCCTGGATAAAAGTGAAGGCTGTGTCAGGAATGGCTTCCAGTGTAAAACCTGTTCCAAATCAAAATGGTTAGATGTGGTGACCTAAATGATGCAACCTCAGAGAAGAACAACTTGCTGTGTGTTTCTTTAGTTCTCCTCACAACAAAATATCATCAGCTGTCCTTAGAGAGGAGCGCACAATACAATACATCCAATATACAATACTGTGCAATACATTTCTAAAATCTTTTTATGAGACATGCAATATATGTGTACACATATTATATATATTGTTTTTTCTTCTATATTCTTCTATAATGACAATAAAATATTTTAATCTATCAGGATATGCATTGTTTTAGTTCAGCACCTTGGACAGTGTTTGATTTCAGCAAAGATTGCTGTGTTTTGTGCAACAGAATTGTTTATGAAGTTCACTGTTGTTAAAATTGGTGTAACTCACTAATTAGGAGCTGATACTTGTTTACAGCAATTGCTTTTTATGCATTTAAGATTAAGAATGATATGTTAATTGTTTTAGTATCAATGTGAACCTTATATTACCATACATTCACGGTATTGTTCTCATAGCAAGTGTTTTCCCCCAAATCAGTTCACAGCCTTAGTTTTATAGCAACTCGCCAAATCTGTTTGTGAAATGTATCAAGCAAATTGTTTGCTTTATTGCTTTGTTAAAATAAAAGCAAACAAAGACAACCACTGCAACATATAACAAACTGTACTAACACATTTCTGCAAATGCCTTTGTTTTACTTGTTGGAACAAAATAATACATTAAATTTAATATATTTTCAAACAGACTCAGTAGTGAGGTAGTAGTGACTCATTAGTGGTCATTCCTGCAGTTGTAATGAAATAAATAACAGAGCAACATACATTTTTTAAAAATCACATGCGTAACCAGCATGTGTAGAATGAATGTTGAGCAGCGTTTGACTAGTGCCGAGCAGGTCTTTACACGCAGGTGAATTGCATGCAATTGCATCTGCAGTACAGGCACTGTGCATGGCTTGTGGGTTATGGTTACAGACTAGTTTTTATTAGTATCTATTTGCGGCAGAAAGCTGACCCAGGAGGAAAAACAAGTTGATTAAGAAGTATTGCATGTTGGCAACCCAGCACGCTGAAGTTAAATGCTCGTGTTTCTTACAGCTTCTCAGTCAGTTCCCTGCGTTTCTAAACTAAATGCTTACATCGTAATTACGAAAGGAAATAAGTAGCATCGTTCACATAAAGATGATGTTCTATAAATGCATTTGTGCTTGTGTGTATGATAGTACAATAGTACAATACAATTAGAAAATGTAGATTAGAAGATTAGAAGATAATAAAATTATAAGTCTTAGGATACTACTCATGCAATTAGTAATAGCATGCAATTTTTCAGAGAACATATTGTGGACGTTAAGCAATGCATAACTGTAAGTAAACAGCGAATATAATAATATAGACAATATAAGCTAGTCTTTGAACATCATATGGTCTGGTCACTAAGCACAATCAGTGAGAGTTTACATGTCAGGTTAATAAAATTTTTCTAAAATATGTATGACTTTGTGTTAACTGTACAAAATTAGCAAAATGTGTAAATTAACCAGGGTTCTTATACTTATGCATACAATTTGAAATATTTTAAAATAAGTACAACACAGTGCCCTTTAACAAGCGTAGGACACAGTTGAACATGCAGTAAAAATCATTGTTAAATGATATTCTCTGATGAATACACAGCAACCTGCAGTTTATCTAATTGGATTCTGTTCTGCATTCCTTCTACCACATCTTTCACTCTTTCTTAAAGTTACACCCACAGCCATGCCACGGCTTGCACTGTCTGGAGCGGAAGGCTTTTCAGGAAACTGAGCCATGTCCTGTTCCTCTGGGGAACACAGAATTTGCACACAATGCACTGTGCTGAAAGAAATGTCAGAAACATACAGTTGAGAATGGCACAAATTTTGGTTTTCACAAAGTTTGCTGCCTCCATTTTATATGGTATAATGAATTATAAAAATAAGCATTCCATATGTTTTTTTTAAAACGTTTTATTGACTTTTATTGATTGATACATTCAGCTTAAACAAAGACTTAATATCTATAGTGTTGACCCTTCTACTTTAAGATTTGTGCAATTCACCTCAGCATGCTGGATATCAGCTTCTGGACAAAATCATGATTATTGGCAACCCATTCTTGCCTAATCGCTGCTTGGAGTAAATCACAGTTTCTGACTTTTTGTTTGTCCACCTACTTGTCCATATGGGGAGTTTCCCGACCATGGACCCAAAATTGCAATGTTTCGTTCACCAAGCCACTTGGTTATCAATTTTCCCTTGTGACATGATGCTCATGCTAAATGCTCATACATGCTCATACATCATGCTAAAAATCATTGATCATCTCTAAATTGCTCCTGGATCATTGGAGGAAGTTGCTCTTGGAGGACATTTTTATACTTTTCCTTATTCATGGCAGTGTTGTAAGGCAAAATTTTGCTGAACCCACTTCCCTGCATGAGAAGCAACCACACACAATGAATGGTCTCAGGATGCTTCACTGTTGGCATGACACTGAATTCATGGTAGCACTTACCTTTTCTTCTCTGGACAATACTTTTTACAGATGTTCCAAACAGTCTAAAGGGGGCTTCGTCAAAGAAAATAACTTTACCCCAGTTCTCTGCAGTCCAATCCCTATAGTTCCTGCAGAACCCCAAGCTCTGTAATGTCATAGACAGACTTTCAGAAGAGGTGGGGATTCATGGGGTGCATTGAAGCTGGTGACTAAGTAAAATGCCCAAGCATCTACCTGTTCACATTGCTACATATCAGATAAACACAGGATTCTGTACCACAAATTAATGTTCATTAGAACATAATTGTAAGGGTTTGATAAATTGTGCTTTTTTGCTGTTCACATCGCCAAGAAAAAAGCAAATCTGTCATAAGTGAGGATGAAAATGTGATTTGGGCTACTTTAATTTGCAGTTTTAACCAGGCAGAATATACTGCCATCATCTAAACTCTCTAATCTAATACTGTATGTTAGTGGTTGCTTTTATTGTTTCTGCCATCAAAAGCCTTCTTAACAGAGTGATGACACAAGGTTGCTCCAGGGCTTTATTGCTCATCAAAAGGTATTTTGTTTGTAGACTTTAGAGAATTACATAAATGTATGATTGTTATTTAGCTGTCAGATAACATCTTGATTGCAATTTATCCTTCTCTTTTGTGTGTGCAATCTTTTATTTGATTATTGTGAATCAATGAACTCACAAACCAACATGACAGAGGTGGTTGGATGTTATAGCAACACGCAGTCACTGATATGACTCTAGAGAATAAGGTTTCTGTCTCAGGGCACAGGGAGGTCCAGAATCTGAATTCTCATAACTCTATTGCTTTAATTGTGCATTCTGTAATTTTATCTTTTGATGTTTTACACCTTTATCTGTAGGTCTCTTGGGCAGCATGGTGGCTTGGTGGGTAGCACCATCGCCTCACAGTAAAAAGGTCATGAGTTTGATCCCCAAGTGATGTGGTCTGTGTACCGCATCTCAAAGACATGGGTCCTCCCAGTGTCTGCATGGGTTTACTACAGATTCTCCGGTTTCCTACAATAGACCTGATTAAGGTTAATTGATTACACTAAATTGGCTCGATCCAAGTATATATATCATTAGCTTTGAATCCTGTGTATTAATATAACCATGGGTCTGTTATTAAATAACCAAGTCTCTGTGGATCAGGGCATCAGATATAAACTGGAAATGTAAAGTATAAATACGACACAATTGTTACGACACAATCCAGATGTTACAGAATCAGAAGATAGTTAAGATCACTTACAAATAAGAGCGGATCGCTAGGTAAAGGTATTCATTTTCTTTTTGACTAATTTTATGTTTCGTTTTTTTTCTAATATGCAGTAAAATGTGCATTATAAATATGCAAAATAAGTTCTGAGTAGACTCAACACATGATTTAACCAGGGCTATAAAGACTATATATTCAAAGAAAATAAGACTTTGACCACAGCAAACATTTGATCTCAGTACAAAAAGCAAACTGCATATATCAGTTATCTCTTACCTGCAGCTGTCAGATCTATTTTGGTTAACACGCATGCTTTGTGTTGCACTATGAATATGCAGTCTGAAAGCCAGTGTCACTTAAATTGTAATCGTTTTGCTAGTGTGATAAAAGCTGGTTAGAGCAGCAGCAAATTTTACTTTCTAATTAGCACTTTGGTCTAATTTGAGGACATGACTGCAGTTGCATCATTAGTTTTCAGATTATTATAGCACATATAGCAGTGTGGGTAGATTTGCTTATGCATTTGTGTTGACAGTTTAAGTTTGCTTAGCTCTTGTAGGCACATTCAGTGGTTATTACCTTCGAGAACTCATTATGTTTATGGCTTTGGCACTTCAGAACTGTCAGAACCTTTTTAGTTTTAGAAGTTTTAAATACCCATTTTGTGGCAAAGCTATGTTTGTTTAGCTTGATGTCTTCTTATATAATCATTACACTGTATGAGTTCTGTTTAAATCACCGAAGGCAGTTTAATATGTGATTTATGCAAATAACACTCTTTGTTATGTTGCCTGGCATGATTATCTGCTCTCTCTTTGTTCTCTAAGTGCAACAGGGATTAATTAATTAGTAATAAAGTATGATGAATTGGGTGCTTATACACTGCTCACAAAAATTAGGGGATATTTAAAAATGAATATAAAGTGAATAAAAGGAAGCAGTTGATTTTCTTCCATTAAGCAAGATAATCAAAAAAGCAAATGAAAAGACATAGAAAGTTTGATTACGCAAGTGAGATGCAAACTCAAATATTGTGATTTGAGTATCAGGTCACATATACATGGTGGTGAACAAAAACATGTCAAACTGGACTAGAGTGCCCCACATTGACTGTTCAGTAGGGTGTATGGTCACTTTTCATTCAAAATGATATATCCCCTATTGTCTGTGAGCACTGTAGATGAAATGGTGCTTTATCCTAAATTGTATTTTTTAAAATTGTGTTGCTAATTCTATTATGGTTGTTTCATACTCAGCATTACTCCTTTACTCTTGTAACTAAACATCTGTCATTATTTGGTGTGATCCAGATAAACAGAGGGCATATGACAACCGAGGCCAAACGGGCAGCTAAGATGGAGAAGAAGATGAAGATTCTCTTGGGCGGTTACCAGTCTCGAGCCATGGGGCTGATGAAGCAGCTCAGCGATCTGTGGGACCAGGTGGAACAGGCCAACATGGAACTCCACACCTTTGATGAGCTAAAGAAGCAGGAGGACCTGGCCATCCCACGGAGACAAGAGGTGACTCTCTTTCCCAGTTCTTTTGTGCAGCTACAATCTAATCGTGCTTTTGTTCTTTACAAGCAGGATAGATGATCTTAATGAGTTAGGGCAGTTGTGTTGCCTGAACTATGGTGATTAGCAATGAAACTTCTATCACTTGTGGGTGGAACTTTGAATCCCCCGTCAGTTTGAGAGACATATTGTTCCAAACTGATTACCACTATACCACACAGGATGGTTCATTAACACACACACACATTGGTGTGACTACTTTCTTGACATTAGTATGAATTTCTGAGAGACTGTCTGAGATGGTGTCTTTTATTAACATCATAAGTTGGTGTTTACAAACATGGTGTTTGTTTAAAAAGGACTAAACTAATTTTGTACATGACGAGCAATACTTTTAATAAATACCACAGAGCACTGTGATTTTAACAGATCTGATGTTAATGACACTTAGCACTTCGACCAGCATCTCGTATAGCATGGTACCCGTATACTATATACACTGCTACACTATATAAACAGTTTTGTAAACAGTTTGTGGGCAATCACAAAATTATATCAGAAACATGAGCATTATAAGTATGGAGTTTGCATGTCACATTTGCTGCTTAAACAACCCTCAACAACCTTTCTTCTTTCAAAATTTTGGAACATGACTGTGATGTCAGCTTCTGATGTTAGACAATAAGCCCTGCCTCACTGTTTGGCATTCTAGTGCATTTTATTCAATTAAATTAAATTAAATTCAAGTTTATTTATATAGCACTTTTTACAACGTAGCGTTGTCTCAGCAGACATTCAAAGCATTTTATGGCGAGGTTAAGGTTCTGTGCAAGCCACCAATTTTCTATAGACTTTAGATCAAAAGGGTTGGTGAACTAAATTCTTATAGGTGAAACCTATAAATAGGTGCTTTTGTACCAGGTCTAGGGATTAATTTGGGAGGAACTATACTCTGCTCAGCTCCTTAAAAAAACTACATTAATTCCAGGTCTTTTTGGTTTGCATTAACACCACCAATCAGATCGTTGTGTGACACCAAAGTGACAAAAAACATGAGAATTCCGCTTAGACGACTGAAAACCATTTTGTGCCCACTTTTTAAAGCCTGAACCTCAATGTAAAAAAACAGTGGTTGCTCTCAACAAGGCACTTGTCACTGTCTGGCCCAATCCTCACATACTTGCTTTTACTTACTTACTTTTGTCTTCTCTACCAGGCTTTGCGAGAGGACGTGCAAAGGCAACAGGAGCGAGAGAAGGAGCTTCAGCAGAGGTTCGCTGATCTGCTTTTGGAAAAGGAAACATTGGTATCAGAGAAGTACTGATCATGACTTTCAAAAAGTTTAACAAACTCTGAATCTCCATCATGACTGTACAGAAACAGGGTACAGTCTTAATAAACATGTGAAGCTTTTCATCAGCATGGATGTCCCAGTGCAGCATTTACCGTCTTACTGTAGCTTCAGTTTCTGCAGCAGTCATTTGGTCTCTGCTCCTCCTGTGAAGTTGTGATTCAGCTGATATGTAGTCATCAATTCAGAGCTTGAAATTGTTTTAAATCTGTTTTTTGATGAAAAAGCAACTCATTTTGTAAATAATGTCTGTTAAGCTGTTTCTTTTTCCTCAGGCAGTTTTGAGGTTTGCACTCAATAATGAGGTATTGTACATTTCATTACTGTCATGACACAGGGAATGCCATTGGCTTTGAGAGTACTAGTTATTCCTGCAATAAATCTTCAGCTTACAGTTTCACAGTGTTGTTTTTCTTACAGTCACATACATTATATACTTACCTTTAGAAAACTCTTAAAGTAAGTCTGCTGGTTTGTTTGGGAAAGAGCATATTGCATTTTCTCAGTGTTTTCATTGGGGGATGGAAAAAAAACTTTAAATTAACCCTATTTTGAATTAACAAAATGTATATTTGCTTTTGTACATTCTGGACCTCTGTATTTCATTACCTTACATTAGTACGTTTTTACTTTATTCTGTCATGTTAATGGATGTACATACATTTAACAGGTAGAAGGGATCATGGCGCTCATCTATGTTTATGCTAAGGTAATCTGCTCCTATAAAAAATTATTTTATTTTTTTGGGTATGGGTAGGGGTTAGAGACATTAGAATGTATGTTCGTTTTGCTCCTTATAACCGGCTGGTCCAATTAAACGAACATGCCCTATGTTACAAGACGGGACGTGCTATGTAACATATTTATTAAACCTTTATTGTACGATTTACACGTATAGAGAACGTACAAACAAGAACTACTGTTACTTACCAACTT
>JAUZSU010007646.1:0-11294 GCA_034780255.1 Parotocinclus maculicauda
GAGAGAGAGAGAGAGAGAGAGAGAGAGAGAGAGAGAGAGAGAGAGAGAGATTTAAAATTGTAACTCAAATTTTTGAGTATATATATATAAGCTTTAAAAAATGTATTGCTTTGCTTTGTTTACACTTCAGAAATGTAAATAATCACATTTAAAATCGAATGAGCAGAGTGTATCTCCAACATATCTTCCACATTATTTATTACATCACATTAGCATTAATGGCTCTTTGTAACAGGAGAAAAAATATAAAAATACTAGTTAAACGCATAAAAATGGCAATTTAGTGCAAACAATAAATCTCAGATGTCTTGGAATGTGGGAGAAGCAAGAGTAAACCAACTAGGAAAAATACATACTCCACACAGGTAGAGTACAAGGCTGAGACTAAACGTGCTATCTATTAATGTCACCCACAATGTTTAGGTAGGGGGTACATGACAAAGTAAAATTCACATCAATAATCAGAGCTGCAGAACACTGCCCGAGCATTGCATTGTCAATCTTATCGGGTAACTTGTCAGTGGCTGATTTGTGTATACAGTTTATTCTGAAGCTCATTCAGGATGTACTATGTGATTAAGCAAATACCATTATCTGGAATAAACCCATTCAGGTTTAAGGAGGCCAGCAGGATCCAACGCTAGAAAGTTTGTCAATCCATTGCTTAGCACACATAAACCCTCTATCTCTCTCTCTCTCACACACACACACACACACAAACACACACACACACACACATTGTTGAATATGGGAAGAAGCCAGTGCACCCGGAATTTACCCACGTGCAAAAAGGGCAGCAAAGAAAAGACTGACATTCTGCAGGAAGTATAGCGATTGGACTGCAGAGGACTGGCGTGAAGTTATTCCCTCGGATAAAGCCCCCTTAAGACTGTTTTCGACATCTGGAAAACTACTTGTCTGGAGAAGAAAAGGTGAGCGCTACCATGTGCCCTGTGTCATGCCAACAGTGAAGTATCCTGAAACCATTCATGTGTGGGGTTGCTTCTCATTGATGGGAGTGAGTTCACTCAAAATTTTGCCTTCCATGAATAAGGAGTGGTATCACACATCCTCCGAAAGCAACTTCTCCCAACGGTCTTGGAGCAATTTCGAGATGAACGTTGCTTTTTCCAGCATTTTGGAGCACCATCTCACAAGACAAAAGTGATAACCAAGTGGCTCAATGAACAAAACATTTAAATTTTGTGTCCATGGCGAGGATCTCAGTCCCATTAAGAACCTGTGGTCAATCCTCAAAAAGAGGGTGGACAAAGAAAAACCTAAAAACTGTTATAAAGTTAAAAAAATAAGGAATTCTTGTAACTGTACTTCACTTTACCATATAAACAACTGACTAAAGGTTCTTAAAAAACTGAGCTATAAAAATTAATTTGTGCCATTCTCAAAACTGTCCCACTAAGTTAATTACTATAGATATATCAGTTTTACAAAATTGCTTATAGTAAATAAAATTGTTCTGTTTTAAATCCTTGTGTAACATTAGTAAACAGGGTCTTATATTGCTACAGCACACATTCAGTTTGTGTGGTCCAACCAGTCATGATTAACTGGCTGCATATTCGTCTAGACTGCACTAGCTCATTCTATTTTTAAACTGCTGCCAACGAGAAAGCAAAAATTAAAGCTTTACCAGCATGTTATCGCAAGAAAAAACGACCCAAATGACTTTCACAACACGTCTCCCATATCCATTACAACAGCTTTGGGTCGTGGTAAGTTATTAATGGATCATTTCTGTTTGTTCCATCATTGTTACAGCCTCAACTCAAGGAGTAACGAGGGATATCATATTTATGCACAGTGCGGTCCACAGTACATTTCCAAACAATAAGTCTTCAGTTACAATATATACAGCACACACAATTATTTACTCATTTTTAGTCTGAGGAAATCAATGAGTAATGGCTTCTGGATGAGCATAAGCCAGAATAATGAACCAGTAAGCCCAACTAACTATATAGAAACAGCTGAATACAATAACAAAAATATTACACAGGAAATACCATTTACAATATGTACAACACACACTTCCATAGACTTTTGACTATAATATTGCATGCTGCCAAGATGAGCCATCATCTTGTACAGCTCTCCTCTGAACCTTTTCTCTCTCCATAGCAGGTTGTTCAGTTCCACTGGTGGTGGCTCATTGGGTCAAGTGGGATCCCTGGTTCAACCCTGATCTCAGACTGTCCCTGTGTTTACAAGGGTTTACTATGGGTGGTCTAGTTTCCTTCAGCATTGCAAAGACATGCATTAGGTTAACAGGCTGCTTCGAGTCGACCCCAGTTTTAATGTGTCAAATAAGTACGGTTGCAACTTTACTTATGTCAGGAATAGCCATTGATGCTTATGCAGAGCTAAATTAAGTAATACAAAGAATCTTCAATATGCTGCTGCACATACGGATGGCACTGTAAACAGCAGGTGGAAAAATAACTCAAGGGGTTAATGCAGCTGGCACAGTCAGTATTTCAGTATTTGTGAGTCTTATTGTGAGAAGGGAATTGTCAGAAACATATTTTTACTTTATCGTTTTGTTGTGCAGCTTGAAGTTTGGTCGTGTCCATCAACCGAAGAAGCCAGAATTTTCTGAGATGATAGCTCATTTAAGCAAATGGGAGCACTGATTTAATTTTCACCTACACTCAACACACACCCACCAACAAGCAGTTTAACTCTGTGCCATCAGGATGAAGTACACTGTGTAATCACCTACTATATGCAGGAACATCCACCAAGTGAAAGTGGCTATATAATAAAAGGAGACAAAGGCCAGGGACCAAAACTGCCAGACTGACTTTGGCTTAGACAATGTAAACTTATTAAGTTTCTCAGTCATTTAAACAATGTATTGCCATCAGGATGAAGAGACACTGCATAATTATCTGTCATGTGCAAGAATAAAGCTGTCTAATAAAAAAAATGTCAGTTATTAAGATTGTAGTACGAAGTCTGACTTAACCACTGTAAACTTCATTCAGGTTCTGTGATATTATGTATTGTATATGTTTGTGGATCCCCACAATTATAGCCAAACATGTATACAAATGATGTAGTGTTTTCCCCAACATTTGCAGCCATGATTTATTAAGCGGAAAGACTTTCCACTAGATCTTGGTACATGGCTGCAAGGTTAGGCATTGATGAATGAATAGCCCTGGTTTGCAGTTGGCATTCCAATATATCTCAAAGTTGTCTGATGCAATTAAGGTCATGGCTTTGTGCAAATTCTTTATCAGAAAATTATTTTAGGTGAGCAGAGTAGGAAGTTGACTAAATAGGTTGTTAATTCATTCAAAGGTCAGAAGTTTTACCGAGCAGGTTTAATTCTTCCAAGTTAGCTGCCACCATTTGTCTTCAGAGATTCCTTGACGGTATGCTTTATGAATCAGTTAGCGGTGATTGTGGTTTAAATAAGAGACCACTAATTCGGAGGGGTGTTGATATTCTTTTTGCCAAGTACAATTATTGCAAACGAATATTGCCATCTGGAAGAAAAATGATAATTGTGATATAATTCCTATTCCATACATAATCTTGCCTTTGTCTGGCTGCCACTGTTGCATCCTTAAGAATGTCCCTTAACCCACAAGTTCTTTGATTGTAAGATTCCTTCTGTTCCATTTCAAGAAAATGGTCTGTGACCCTATCCTACTAAATAGGCTTTTTTTTCCAGGGAATTGACCATTCTTCACTCAATGGCCAGAAGAGCTAGGCTGCTTAGAAAGCTTTGGCTCATTGAGTTATGTGTGTCTTAATCCTTTTTAAACAGGAGAAAATCCTTACACCAACAGATGTAGCTCCAATTGTTGCCACAAACGATAACAGTTTGTACAGCTGAGGCATTGTACTGTCCAACAATGAACTGATGAAACGATATTAAACTCAAACTAAAAGGAAATTCTATGAGTGTGTTTTATTTACAGTGTAAGAAATGAACAATGGAAATGGCAAATGGAAAAGTACTTTTGCCAAGCAAATACCAAGAAATGGATTGCAGTATGTCTTTCGACTTCACTTGTAAAATTACTTGCACTTAGAATGATTAAGTGATGGTGTATATTTCAAAATAGCTGTCAATCAAAACAGTATTCAGCTTTTTGGATTGATTGATTCTATGGGAAAGTATTAGAAGGCAACAAAATCAAGTCATATGTAGTAAGTAGCTAAATCTGAACGAATTCGTCTTCGAGATGTCAACACAACTGTACATATTTGACCATTTAATTTTTGACATTTTAGAGGATGCTAAGCTTCCTTTGCCAACTTAAAGAAATCATGGCTGATATATATTTGCACATGATGACTATATATGTGCAAAAGTCTTAGGCCACCTTTATTTTTGTTTTGCTTTATCATAATATAGTGACCATATATAACACATTTCTGAGGACTGGTTCCAAAAATTTGAAACTTGGATTCATTGCTCTACAATACTTTATTCCGATGATCTTCTTTCAAATGTTTGTGAGCTTTTGCATATCTTAGGTTTTTTTACCCTGTTCTACTTCTAAAAAGTTTCTTGGTTGCTACACTTTCAAAAAGATCACCTGATCAAATTTCTATGAACTGTAGAAGGGTTAGTTTGGCATCCTGATACTGCCCCCAGAGCTCCCAGGTACTGTTTGCCACTATAACCTATAAAAGCATTTAATTTTAATACTGCATATACATTTCCTGTAATTTCTGGTTGAATTTAAACAAAGAGGCAGATAAATAATGATAAATGGTCACTATACCATTGTTTTAGCAATACCCTTTCTAATCTAATGGTTCTAACCATCTAAAACTTTTGCACAGTACTTTATATATAGGGTTTATATATATATATATATATAGGGTTTGTACATTCCTGGTCTTGTCGAATACCTATGCAAAATGAATTTAACACAGCCTTAGCAGGAAACGCAAAGTATGGTACATACTTTAGTGTTTGCATTTTCAGGGCTCAATAGGGGTTGCAGGGCTCACTGTTACAGCACTTGGCATGATCTTCCCCATTTGGCTTCTCCTCACTCGGACAATCCCAGTCATACCTGTATGAGGTACAAACTGATTGAAATTTACCTTTGTGGCCATGTCATGAAATATATAACCCATATATAAATCCATGCTCCACAAAAGGTCACAAACCAGGACAAAGCAGCAGTGCTTGCTTTATCTGTTGCTGGTAAAAATCATTGCTGCTGATCCTGAACATGCTGACCATGCATTCTGACCACACGAGTACAGTCATGACATTCTCCCTATGCTTTCACCAGAGCAGGACAACAGAACAAGGCTGATATGGCTCATGAGATCTGGATGCACTGATAGGTCAATTTTTCACCTGAGGTTTGCCCTTGTAAAGTGAATTATTGGACTCTGGGCTTCTGGAGGTTTTATTGCATTAAGGGTGCCATTTCAGACCCTGTCTGACACCCATAAATGTCTGCTTTACTCTGTTAAAGATGCTGACATGTCAAGGACATGCACCACATTAGATCATCGAGTACAGATATGCACTGTCTATCCATGAGGAGCCTAAAATAAAGCTGAAAAGATTAGATCACATTTATCTTTTTTTGGTTTTTAAATATGTCACATCTCCTTTTTTGTTCTGTTTAAAAATGTAGCTTGTTATACCATATCGATCAAACTGCTTATTTTATTATTGACACAGCACAGCATGGATTCATCCACACTGATCTCCCCACAGCACGTGAGCCATTCTACTTTTACAGTGAATATGTACTAACCCTGTTAAAATACCACAAAGGAATACTAGCATATGTTGTTTTGGACACTGTTATGCTGGTCAGATTGCCAGAAATACTATTTGCATTCACTTTTTAAATCTTCAAAAAAACAGTTAAATTGAAAAATTGGACGACTGTTGAGTATGGAGCTTGTAACTGATCAACATAAGAACATAAACACAACACTGGAAAAATTGCATGTGCAAAACAGACAGTTCAACATGTCTTAATACTTTTGTAATGTCCACTTAAGAACAACAAAGTTTAGGCAATTTTTAACTAGGCATATCCCAATCAAAACGTATTTTTCCCAATCCAATATTTACAATATTTAAAATTGCGTATTTCCCAATATTAAGTCTTGAGCTTATACTTGTATCATTTATTCACTTCCTTATCCCTGTTAATCCTGAGCAGCGTTGTGGTAGAGCCAGTGACCAACCGGCAGCACAGGGCACAAGGCAGTAACAACCCAATCTCGTAGCTGCAGCCTCTCCAGGAGGCGTTCCTGATGCTTGCAGTCTCAAAATGTTTGGCCATGACAGTATACACTGAGATGAGAAACCATGCACACACAAGGGAGCCAGTCTTTCATTGTATAAGGATAACATTGCTTATATAATTTTAGAGCTATTGTATATAAGACATAATATCTGCAGTGTGACATTCAAACTACACAGAGGGGACCTGCCTCCCCATGGCTGGGGTGACAGATTCTCAATACTTCTTGAAAGTGTATTTGGTGTAACAATGTCTTTATATATCAGCTTTGCTCTCTGCAGACTTTGTTTGTACTTATTTCCTTCTCCTTTCGATTACTGTTTTTCTCATGATTCTTTCTTTGCTTGCAGATATTTTCCATCTGGATTACACTCATCTCTGGGGTTGCAACCGAGCTGACATGTGACACCCTGCTCCTACTTTCCAACAACCTCACAGGTGATTGTGCACTGTAACTACTGGCCTGAGGTCATAGGGTGTGCTTAAATAATCATGAAGTGAGATTGCATGTTCAGTTCTTATCACAGGACTAAGGGAATTCTATATCTGACGACCTTTTATCAGCAATATGGGAAATCCTCTTTTTATAGAAGTCAGATATTCCATTTGGACATGGACATATTTAGCAACAAATACTCCTGTTGCGTGTGGGTATTGGAGTCAGGGGGCACAATATGTACCAAGAAAATGTCCCCCACACCATTACACCACCAGCAGCTTGAAGTGTTGAGACCAGGCAGGATGGATACATGTGTTCATGTTCACATCAAATTCTGACCCCAAACTTCTGAATGTCACAGCAGAATTTAATACTCATGAGATCAGGGAACATTTTTCCATTATTTTGTTGTCCAATTTTTGTGCCAGTGCAAACTGCAGCCAAAGTTGCCTTCTCTTAGCTGGCAGGAGTGGCACCCAGTGTGATCTTGTGCTGCTGTAGCCCATCTGCTTCAAGGTAGACGTGTTGTGCATTCTGACCTACATACTTTCATTATAACTAAAAGTTATTTTAGATACTGTTGCCTTTCTATCAGTTCAAATCAGTGTGACCATTCTCATTTGGCATGAATAAGGCCTTTTCGGAGTGAATGGCTGATTAGATGTTTGCGTTAACAAGCAGCTGGACAGGTGTACCTAATAAAGTGGCCAGTGAGTGTATAATTACTATTTTACTTGGAGATCTTAACTGAAATTGTAATTAACAAATGTTTTTGTCCTCTTTGCTCTGTACTAATTAGAGAAGCATTCGGATAAAGGATGCTGGCACTAAATCCTGATTGAAATACTTTGCTAATGCTATTCTTTTCTACCCAATGACATCTTGTCCTGCTTTCTGTAAATCTTGTAAATATAGCAGTTTGGCTCACAGTAGTGGCTCTTTGGGCCACTCTAAATGTAGATTCACTGAGATTAATGGTAAATTTATTTCGTCCATGAGTTTCATTTGCCTTTAACACTAAAGGGCAGGTTGCTACAGGATATTACACTAATCACAAAAATTAATATGTCCCTAATACATTAGAAATGCAAATCCTTACACAACCAGAGCTTTAGAGGGCATAGCTATAAATGATGACAAGAAAGGAGTCATGACCAGCATATAGAAGTTGGTTCTACTATTATCCTCAGATAGATGAATAGGAGTAAGATTGGTGATAACTGATTTGAGAAATGATACAATGGTTGGATGGTAGGATGGCTGGATGGGTGAATAGCTAGATGAAAGCAAGGAGAAAGAGATATCATGTGACAGATTTACTGAGTTAGAATACATACAAATATGCACATTAAAACCTTTAATATTAGCACAGTGGCTCGGTGGGTAGCACCGCTTCCTCACAGCAAAAAGGTCCCAGGTTCAATCCCAGGGTGGAGCAGCCTGGGTCCTTTCTGTGTGGAGTCTGCATGTCCTCCCTGCGTCTGCGTGGGTTTACTCCAGGTAATCCGGTTTCCTCCCACAGGCCAAAGACATGTGTAAAAGGTTAATTGGTGTCTCTTAAGTGGCCCTCAGTATGAGACTGTATGCGTTCCCTATGATAGATTGGCGCCCTTATGCCCAGAGTTGCTGGGTGGGCACCAGCTGGCCCGTGACCCCTTGTGGATTAAGCGGAGGATAATAAATGGATGGATGGATGGATGGAACATTTAATATTCAGAAAGTGTTTGTACATTGAAATTATAGGAAAACGTATAACTGATAAAGGAAGCAATTAACTTGTCATTTTTAATGCATAAGAAGCAACTTAAGGTTTAACATATTGCAGTCAAATTAATGATTTACCAGAACACAGATAAGCGAGGGAATTCAATTATGAACTGCTCACCTAGTGACATATAAATTCAAAGTCTATAGTGAAAATGTGCCGTCCTAGGCAACCCACTGGTGACAAAAGGTTGTAGATAGGATTCTATAAGTAAGAAAAAATTGGATGAAAGGGTCAGCAGAATTGGATCATTCAAAACTATTGACTTGGTTTGTTTCTGAAGAGTAAGTATAAGGCTTTGTTACCTGCAATTAAAGGACATTATTCGAAACAGAGATTTTAAATTGTTTACAAAATGCTTAATTGAAGGATCGATATTTTTTTAATTAGTCATGTACAAATTCCTTTCTTCAAATATCAAAAGTTTAAAATAACATAAATAAAAAAATAAAATTTCTTGTATAAAAATGTCAACAAAATGAGTCTTTAGTGACCTAAAATTATGAGTCTTAATGAGAACGACCTATCTGTCTGTGAGCATAAGGTATGATTGCACACTCAAGTGTTCAAAACAGGCAATTGCATTAGATGGCATAATGGAATTTTTCGTCCAGTTTGATGATGCACAATGATGCTAAAGATGAAGCTAATTTTTGCATACCCCTACTCTTGATGCAGCTTTTACCTTTTGACCCTGTTGCTACAGACAAAATGCTTTCCAATTAATTTTCACAATGTGTTGACAATGAAGGGCAAACTAAAACTTCCAGTCAGGCCTTGCCTTGTTATACTAGGGTTATTCTTCAACTCATTCTAACTCATCTAGACAATACATAACCCCACCCTTAAAAAAAGAAAATTGTCAGAGGGGGCAAAAAATGATAAATAAAATAATAACAAAACCTAATGTTACAGAATTAATTACAGGACACAAATATTAATTTATTTTGCCCTGGCACATGAATATAGAAACCGATATGAATGTAAAAACATCCCCTACTTAAATGTATCCTGTACCAAGCATAATCCAGTCTGAAGGTGCAATGTTTATTCATAATGATGCTTATGATTACACTATAATTAAGCAGAATTATAACTGGGCATCTAGCCAAGTGCTTTTTGAAAAATTAATTTCTAAAATTATTATAATAATGACTTAATTAATCAAGAAACAGTTTATAATAAGCAATCCTGGGCAGTGTAATCAAAAGACCCAGCAGAATATAGCAAATCTCCAGTGGTGCTTGAAAGTCTGTGAACCCTTTAGAATGATATATATATATATAAATATACATTTGATGTTTAGTTTTTAAATAAAAAATTAAAGTGAAAATCATCAAAATATTATAATTGGACAATTATAACTGACACAAATAATCCAATACTACATATCTGTATAAAGGGAGCACCTTTGCTTTCAGTACAGGACAGACCAATAAGTTTCCTCAAACAAACTTTAGGTCCTTCTTAAATATTTTTGTTGGATTAAGGTCTGAACTTTGACTTGGTTATTTCATCTTCTCTTTTTGATTCGGTTTGGAATCAGATGTCTTGATGTTTTCCTTTAGAACCTGCTAGTGCAATTAAAACAACCATTGTTTCATTAATGGTGGTGAACTGTCCTGACGCAGACGCAGTCTAAAATATGATGCTTACCAGTGTGAAGAAATGAAGCATTTTCCTCCCTCTAGAAGTAACACTTCACATTCTCAGTGAAATAACTTTCCAATTATGTTCTCACTTGCCAACCTGGTCATTAGCAAACTCCATATAGGTAGTAGTTGTGTTTTTAAAGAATAGTGGCTTTATACATATAACCCTGCTATGCACACCATTGTAATTCAGGGCATTTAAAAAGGAAGACTTATCCACGTTAACATCGAAGAGGCCTTTAGTTGCTTTGAAGTTGCTCTAGTGACTTCATGGGCTATTGCATGCCTTAGAGAGTTAGTGGAAATGATCTTGGTTTTCTCAACTCAGATAAATGTTTTTGTTTTAATGCTTGCTAGATTAACATTAATCTACCCTTACACAAGCTGCCCTTATGTTGAAAGCTTTTGTTGTTGGGCTGATATTAGTTATTTCATCTTTCTTTAATGCAATTAGAGATACCATAGTATTAAGCTCACATTAATATGTGCATAATCAAGTAACTTCCAAAATCAGATTCTAAGCATGAAATCTGATTTTGAGTGTTAGGGTGGACCTTTTATCTCTGGCCATGGAGAGAGTTGACTTTTAATTTCCTTGGGGGCAACCATCAGTGAGTCTCAAATGAGATTTAACCACCATTATTACATTAACAAAGGATCACCGGAGGCCAGATTTCTGAGTCAACTATATAATTTGAAATGACTAGGGAGGGAATGTGATACATTTTCACAAAGATCTGGTGGTAAATGCTGACTGTTTTCCAAAGCTTTCCATGGCACATGATAAAGCTGTTGGTTGCTAACACTAATCAGATATAGACTTCTATTGTGTATTGACTGATCTAAAGTGCCACTGTGTTGTACTCGTTGTAGTGACCATATTTAATGAGAAGGCATTATTCAAGAGGGTTTTACGTTTTACTGTATGGGTCTCTAAGGCCAAGCAACCAGTAATAACCATATTAAATGTCAAGCCGTTGTGCAGAAAAGATACCGTTTATAAAGTGTTGAATTTCACAGTATTGGCACTGTTTCTAAGACTCTGGACTACTAGGTGTTCTAAGTTCAAATCCCGGTTCTATCAATCTGTTATTTGTCTGTGGGACTGGGGTAGCCTAGCGGTTAAGGCACTGGACTCTGGATCTGAAGGTCCTGGGTTCGAATCCCACCTCTGC
>JAUZSU010007657.1:0-19798 GCA_034780255.1 Parotocinclus maculicauda
AAATGTGCCCCCCTTAAAAACACACTGGCCCCACCTCGGCCCCCCTGGGGATTTTGGTCTAGAACCGCCACTGTTTAGTCACCTGTTCCTCCTTGCTGTTGACGATCACCAGATCTGCTCCCCTCTCTCTGCAGTCCTGCCTGCTCTCGCTCCAGGTCTTGGCCTCGGTGGAGACGTAGTAAATACTGGATTTGAAGTAACTCCAGCCAGGCCTGTTCATGTCTCTCTCTGTTGACACATTGGGGGAGAGTGGGAATAGAAACACCAGCATGACCAGGGGACATCACCTGGACGTACGACGGGATTACCCTGCACTTTAATTGAAACCCCCGGAAACGTGACCAGCTTGGCAGCCAGACTGGCACTGGCGATGCCCCGTTCGTTCCTCTGCGACCCAAATTTGCTTGTTTGACGCTTTGGTTTAGCTTTAAGAGCTTGTTGGTCCTGTTCCTAAAACAGGTGAGAGAACTTAAACAAAGAGTTTGCAAGTGGAGCTCGTGGATACCCTGGTATTTCGGATCGTACTACACCCTGAGACCTACAGGATGGAATCTTGGACCCATCAATTTATCTGCCAAGCTCGAGAGCAAGAGCAACGTCCATGTTTCCACATGCTGTTCCCACTCCAGAGCTTGTGGAGGTCATCCCTCCTCAAGGTACCACTCCTCTACTAGAACCTTGTACACTGAGGTCTGGTCATTCACAGTCAGGAAATGTCCCGAGTCAAATTTATTTCTGTAGGACTTTTTACAGTGGAGCATCGCCTCAAAGCAGCTTTACAATCTTATATGATCTTAAAGGGCCAATCCCAAAGTGAGCAAGCCTAGGGCGACAGTGGCAAGGAAAATCCCTGAATATAGAAGGAAAAAACCTTGAGAGGAACCAAGACTCAAAAAAGGGACCCGTCCTCCTTGGGTGGCCTAGATGTTTACTGAAATAGTTACGTTTCTATTAACACTATTTGAGATATTGAGTCCTCAGCGAGGTCAGAACCTTCTGTCCTGCTCAAAGTCTTGACCTAGACCTCCTAAATAATGGTTGTGACTGATGGATGAGCAGCCTGGACCTTTCTCTGTCCCTGAACACCTTTTTGCTATGGGGAAGTCAAGTACGAGTAGCCCTGGACAAGCCTGGCGGACTCTTCACGTTTGCATGAAGTCTCCCAGGAAGCTTATCTTCCAAGACCCTGGAGGAGCAGGACAGGAGGACGTCGTAACCCCAGAAAAAACGCCGTCGCCACTGAGCACGTTCCCTTCTAACCCCCGGAAAGCTTGGCATCACTCACCCAGTGCTGAAAGCGCCGCCGTGACGTTATCTCTTTCCTTCTCTAGCTGGTTCCTCTCGGCCGTCAGGTGACCGAAACTGGTCTGTAACTGGGCGTTTTCCGTAACCAAGCTGTTGTACTTGAAGCCCAGCACTGCGAGGGTGGACAGCAGGAGAACACAGAGCAGCAGCAGACACAATGCGACCCATCCGAAACACCGGCTCCCTGGTTCACCTCCTGGAGGAGAACGAACGAATCGTCACACCAAATGTCTTCCCATCTGAGGTGAAGGCTTTCCTGCTTCGTTTCATCCAGAGTAGCGACCGTCCCGCTCTAATCTACCCCTTTTTTAGCCCAAATGCCAGAATTAAAAAAAAAAAAACAGCCACTCGGTCATGAGGTGCTGGGATCGGGCGAAGTTTGGATGAACTGGAGAAATGCACAAAGCCCAAAAACCTGATCAAGAAACATGAACGTTTACTCAGGAGCACAAACTTTTGACTCTGACCGCCTGTCCTGTCCTGTTTTGGTTTGTTATTCTTCCCTACTACCTTAACGTTTTTGTTTTCGTCATCTCCTGCGCCGCGGCTCCATCGGCTCGTCCCACGGATGGACTCCCAGGAACCGCCTCACCCCCGCGCCTCGTCGGTGGCTCGACGTTCCCGAGGCCATGTTGGAGTTCCCAACATCCGCGAAGGCCCTTTCTCCGATCTTCGGACTCCTCTCCGAGCCGGCCATTGGACTCTTCACTCTGTGGTTGCCGGACTTGGGTTCCCCCTCCCCCTTTAATTGTTTTTCTGGCTCTGCCTGACCTACTTATTTTCGTGGGGATCCAGGGGATTTAGCGAGTCTGGGGATTGCCCCGCGAGATCCCCAGGACGCCCCCATAACGCTGGCTCCGTTTGGGTGTTGCCGAACAGAATTGCGAACAATACCTGTGCTTGGCGTTTGGACGTTCCTCTTGGCGTCGCCGTCGTCCGTCTCTGTTTTGGAGTCCTTGGTTTGAGCGACGCTCGTGTTCTCGTAAATGTTCTCCACCGTTTCCGCTCGCCCTGTTTGGTTCTGCTTCCTCCTGAAGTTCACGTACACCTGCTCGGACATGTTTATGATTTAATCACGGAATCGCAGCTCTGCTCTCGAGAGTCCCTCTACCTCGTCGCTGTTGAAACGTTAAGCCGCTTGTACACTGGTTTAGATCGTCCTCTCTGAAACGAGGAAGTCAATCGTTTGGTGATATGATCAACAAAGAAGTAGCCAAGCGCAAGAGGAACTTCACGGTTACGGCCCACCGAATTCGAGGTCCACCTCACAAGCTGAACATTTACACCAATTAGCAGACAGTAGTCCAATCGATGGTCCAAGCAATGGCGGGTTAAGGGCCTGGCCCAAGGACCCGACGGTGTCAGTCTTGCGGAGGTGGAATTTAAACCTGGACCTGCTCGTCCGTAGTCCAGTACCTTAACCGCTAGGCTACCACAGCCCCAGAACCTCTGAAAACCTTTAAGAGCGAGGGTAATGCTCGCCCAACACACCGCAAGGGTTTCCCCAGGAACGTCTCCGACAGATTGCGACACTTTCTTGACCTGACCCCCGGTCACCAGATTTTGTGGGACCACCTGGAAAACCAGGTTCTGCAAACGGTAAGCGTTCAGGACGTACCTCTTTTAACGGGACAGTCAGGGAAGCATGTTTACACCCTCCTGTGGCAAGACCCAGTGTGAGTCAAAAGTCACAGGACACCCTTTAATTTTTGAGACAAAAGATAAAAGAGACATCTGAATCCCCCAGCTAGTGATGGGTGAGGTGGGGCTATATTTTAGCTGCATGTCCAGAACATGGCCGCCATCTTGAAAGGTGCCATATTGGATCAAGGGCAAGTTTTGTTCAATGGGAAGGTGGTCATGTAGGGTATCAAAGAAGAACGGAATTGGATCAGAATTCGATTGGTGCAATCAGATTTGCAATATCTCTTGTGGTTCAAAAGTTATCAACACACAAAGTTCCAAACTTTTGGCAAACCGGGACTGTGGACGACAAAAAACGTAGTGATCGTCCACCGACCAGGACACCTCAGCGATGGTTTGGGGAACCTTTGGGGAAAAGTCTGGGACGTGTCCTGTGACTTTTGACTTCGTTTTGAGTACTGTGGCGTGGTCAGGGGTGTAAAGTCGGCCCGGTTTTGCTTTGGGATTTAAAGCTGAAGCTCACATTTGATTGTATTTCATAAGCACACATCACCACGTTCATGAAATCTGGGTTTATTTAGAACATCAGGAGGTCCCCGAAAAATCCATCCAATCCAAGTTTAATGGAGTTTACAGCGCACATGAACGCGTAAGTTATTCAAAAATCATTCACACAAAGCTTATTTTGTTATTAAAGAGCAGAAGAATCTCATGTCATTCAGTAAGGAAAGGTTAGAAAGTGCAAAATAAAGGCAAAACACTTGCTCTGTTGAATTCAGTTTCTGGTTTCCTTTCGGTTGGCTGCCGTTACTACCCTTTTTAGACCTCCTGAATCGGGAATCGGGATTCGCCTCAAACGACTCGACTCGTACAAGATTAAGCAAGTGCATTGAGCACGGTCCAAATTCGCCCCACTGAGAACCAACGTAACGTACAGTGTCGTGGAAAAGTTTGTGCACCCCTGACCGAGGCATGCGGGATTTTAAGAGAAGGCGAAGCAGATTCAGCACGATCCAACTCATTTTAACCGCTTTTCTCACAGATGTACTTTTTTTGAACAGAGCACTGCCCGTCGTTCCAGCCCTTATCGGCGGGTGAGCCGTAAATCTCGACGCAGTCCTCCTCGCCTGTGTTGTTCGGCTCCCCTGGTCTCCAGAAGCTAAATAGGATCAGAATGACAAGAGCTGAATCATTGCATGATGGAACCTGGTGATAAGTGGGATGGATATTGGGATGAATTATTCGTACGTATTGCTCGGTTTTGTTCCGTCCACCCATCTCCATTGTCCTTCGGTCTCCAGGTCGCTCATTCCAATCCAGGCGTCCATACCAGCCATGTTCTTATTAAGGAAGACCTGCCAGAGCAGAACATCACATGAAGATACCTCTCTCTCTTTCTCTTTTTCTTTCTTTCACTCTTTTTCTCACCTGTTCTTCTTGGCTGTTTATGATCACCAGATCTGCTCCCCTCCCTCTACAGTCCTGTCTGCTCTCATGCCAGTTTTTCTTCTCAGTAGAGAAGTAGTACAACTTGGACCTTAAGTTTTTCCAGCCTTGTTTTGTAATCATTCATGTAAAAAAAAACTAGATGTTATAAAAAACAACACAAACTAAGCTGTTTAACATCGTAACTTTTTTGCTTACCTGGGTCTGAACGTTTCAGTAACTGGTTCCGTTCCTCAAGCAGCTTGTTGTAACTGGTCTGTAACTGGTTTTTCTCTCCAGTCAGGTTGTTGTAACTGGTCTGTAACTGGTTCTGTTCCTCGAGCAGGTTATTGTAACTGGTCTGCAATTGGTTTTTCTCCCCAGTCAGGTTGTTGTAACTGGTCTGTAACTGGTTCTGTTTCTCGAGCAGGTTGTTGTAACTGGTCTGTAACTGGTTTTTCTCTACAGTCAGGTCATTGTAACTGGTCTGCAATTGTTTTTTCTCTACGGTCAGGTTGTTGTAACTGGTCTGTAACTGGTCGTTTTCTGTAGATAAGTTGCTATGACGCTCCTCCCATTGGTCTCTTTCTGCTCGCCAGTTGTTGTCCTGATGCTGTGACTCTGGCCGGTTATTTTCTGCAGCCTCGTTGTTGGACTTGATCCATAACACTGTTACTGCAACCAGCAGGAGAACACCCAGCAGGACGATACACACTACAGTCGGCCTGCACCATCTTCTCTCTGCAGTGCATCTTCCTGAAGGGGAACGGATTTGGACAATTGTTTTTCACCATTTTTTAAATGATATTTTTTAAAATAATATTGCCAACACCACTGGCGGAATGCAACCCCAAACCAGGATTGACCCTCCACCGTGTTTCTTTAAATTCTCTGCAACTCTCGGAAGAAAAATCCACTTTTCCACATCTTTGTGAGCCAAAGACTTTTGCCCAGAGGCAAATTATTCTTTAATAAGGTAATATTTGAACCTAAATGCAATGTAAAGTCCAAACATTAAAGCTTTATTCTTGAATTTAGAGTAAACCAGGATATGGCACACTCCATTCTGAAGTGAGCGGAACAAACTCACGATTTGGGCAGTAATTCGTGCCTTATATGTAATATCAGAATTCAAGAAAAAAAGTTATATAAACAAGAACACATCAAAATCTCTCCCATGACAAGAAGTGATAAAGTGATAAAGGACGAAGCCCGTACCAGAGAAAAAGACTGTGATTGTTTAGTCTTTCATTAAATGGGTCAATCAAGCACAAACAAATCCATCAATCATGGTCCCCCTAATGGTCGTGGACAGAAAATGAGGCAAAACTCATTCAGACGACAGCTCCCGAGAACCTCGTACTTCCCTTGGCCTCTCAAATCCTCTCGGTAGGTCAGTTAAGGTCCACATCAGAAAGATTAGAGCTTCAAATATATCTGGTTCAATACAGGGTTCAAGAAAGGTAAAACACAAAGATGATACCGTTAGGGATTTGGCACGATCGCTGTGCTATCCAAGGTGAATGGTCGAAATAGACTCCTTTGATGCTGGTGTCAGAATAACACTTTGCTCAGCAAAAATACGTGAGAAAGAGGGAAGTAGCACAAAACAAAAACTACCCATCAAGGGACGTCCTTCCTCAATGATCTCGAGGAAAAGAAGGCTACTGTAGGTCAGGGTAGTGCATTTTGACCTGTATGGCTTTCCATACATTTACAGCATTTAGAAGACACCCTTATTCAGAGCAACTTACAACTTATACAATCTTACAATCCAAGCAATCATGGGTTAAGGGCCTTGCTCAAGGGCCCAACTGTGGCAGCTTGGCAGACTGATTTGAACCCTTGACCTTCTGGTCCAGAATTCAGTACCTTAACCACTAGGCTACCGCAGTCCCATATCACCCTAGGCTTGCTCAACTTGGGATTGGCCTTTTAGGATCATATAATATTATAAAGCTGCTTTTAGACAATGCTCCACTGTAAAAAGTGCTATAGAAATAAATTTGAATTGATTTGAATTAGTTTTGTCCTGTCCCAAATAAAAAAATGAAACAAACCAGTAGAGTTTATGTGAGGCCTCAAAATGACTTTAAAAAAATCCACAAAATCAGCACGACCATAAAGTCCACGGTGCTGTGCAAGCACGCCCATAAAAGGCAGTATTGTGATGACGTAAGCATTTTAGAACATCTAAGGGTAATGTGAGGACAGGCCGGTGAGAATGGGGTGTGAGAATGCCCTGAGAAAGCAGAGCACAACAACATTCAGGTTTGGGCTAATAGTTCCCCATCAAATCTCCCTGGAACCTTTCAAATAGTAATAAATAGCAGAGCCGTCACTCAGTAAATACTGGTGTTCCTTAAATACCCCCACGATGCCAGGGAGGACTCACAAAACAAGCATGATTAACCCAAAGGTCTCACACAACGTTCCATATAGTGTGTATATAGACACACTGCTACACATTATATAAGAGATCCAGCCATGAGAGATACAAAAGCACAGACGCTTACAAAAGTTTGAAATCTAAAATACACTTGACTACTTCCTTGGAGAACAACCAGCGATGCACATAGCACCAAGAGTTACAAACAAACAAACCTGAAACTGCAGCATAGGAACTAAAATCAGGTCCGGTACCTTTAGGGGGATTTAAAACCTAAAAATGGGACTGCTTTGCTAAAACTGATTTTACAATAAAAACATTCAGTGGGGAAAAATTCAGTGTTTGTTTGGATCTTCATGGAGAAGGATTCATAATGACCCAGAACACCAACACTATCCTTAAAGCTTTGCAACAACTACTTGAAGACCAAACAAGATCAAAAACCCTACTCGGGTTGAAACAGCAACGTAAAATCACAGAGTCGCTCCTGTAAAAGAGGAAATTAACTTTCTTATGACGAACACTGAGCAAATGTTAAACAAAAGCAATAATGTAACATATACGAATTTGTTCCAGATCCTCACTAAATCCCCCTGTACCCGTTATTCTATAGATGAATGAAGTTATTTTATACAGGAGCTCCTGATTTATGATGGAGAAATGTTTAGATAAATACATCGTAAGTTAAATTCTTAATAAACATAAGTTAATAAATGGATCATAAACTGATGAGTTAATACAGCCGAGGAAATAATTATTTGATCCCTTGCTGATTTTGTAAATTTGCCCACTTACAAAGATACGAAAAGTTTATAATTTTAAACCCTTAAAATTATAAGTTTATTTTAATTGTAAGAGATAGAAAATCTGAAAGAAAATCCAGAAAATTACAATGTATAAAATATATACATTTATTTGCATTTTGCAAAGAGAAAAAGTTAGACGTTCCTAATCAACTCGTTACCTGCATTAAAGAGAGCTGTCTTAAATAAAAGACACCTGTCCACAAACTCAATTAATCAGTCCGACTTTAACCTCTCCAACATGGGCAAGACCAAAGAGCTTTCTAAGGATGTCAGGGACAAGATCATAGACCTGCACAAGGCCGGAATGGGCTACGAAACCATAAGTATTACACTGGGTGAGCGACCTAAATCTGGGGCTCCATGCAGAATCTCACCTGGTGAGGTATCCTTAATCATGAGGAAGGTGAGAAATCAGCCTAAAACTACACAGGGGGAACTTATTAATGATCCTAAGGCAGATGGGACCACAGTTACCAAGGAAACCATTGGTAACACATTACACCGTCATTAATAAAAATCCTGCAGGGCCCGCAAGGTCCCCCTGCTCAGGAAGGCCCATGTGCAGGTCCGTCTGAAGTTTGCCAATGAACACCTGGATGATTCTGAGAGAGATTGGGAGAAGGTGCTGTGGTCAGGACACTTAATCTATTGGTGAACTCAGGGCTCCTCTCTCCATCTCTATATAGAGCGGTGTATCTGGTGAGGCACAGGGAGACGAGGCAGCGTTTTGCCATGAAGAAGATCAACAAGCAGAACCTGATCCTGAGGAACCAGATCCAGCAGGCTTTTGTAGAGCGAGACATCCTCACCTTCGCCGAAAATCCGTTTGTAGTCAGCATGTTCTGCTCCTTTGAGACACGCAGACACCTCTGCATGGTCATGGAGTATGTGGAGGGTGAGACACACACACACACACACACACACACACACACACAGTTTTTAGTCCTTCAAGTGAGTGTATTTTTCTGTTTCTGTTTTACCGTTACATGCAGGATTGTTAGGTAATAAAGGCCTTCCATGAATTCCTTTTTGTACTGGGATAAAATATAAAGTGGTACAAAGTTGAGGTAGCACCATTGCTCATTTTGACTAGTCATGTTTTCCAGATTTTTAGTTTTATTGTCGCAAGAAAACTGTGATACAGAAAGTGGAAGTCGAAGCTTGTTAACTACAGCATTCCATTGCGAACAGTGGATGTCGTTGTTGATCAAAAGTCCTAAAGCCTTAGTACAAAATTTGCCCTGGTTGACTCTGTCCCCTGGAGGTTGGGCAGGTTGTCCAGTAGTGCTGTGCTGTGTGGATTCAGTTTCAATTTTAATTTGGAAAAGCTGACCGTGCATTGTACCCACACACCCCTCTGTATCCGAGACTCGCTTTCTGTCAGTCCACAGGGCGTTCTGATGACTCGTCAGTGTACAGTGACACGTTCAGACTTCTAAAGCTGCTCAGCTGTGTGTGTGGGAGACGGTTTAACGCAGCTGATGTCACTGCTGCTGGTCACTTCTCGCTCCCACACGGCTCCAGCATCAGCCTATTGAGGCGACTCATTAAAACAGCCGAATCAAAGACGTGTCATTTTCCTGCCGATTAGATTGGCGACGCTGCGTTTTTTCCACTGTCTGACACAGAACTGTTTGTACGAATAATCAAGTGGCGTTTGCTCGTATATGTTTTGTGCTAGGGGGAGACTGTGCCACCCTGCTGAAGAACATAGGGGCGCTGCCGGTGGAAATGGCTCGTATGTACTTTGCAGAGACTGTGCTGGCTCTGGAGTACCTCCACAATTATGGCATCGTACACCGAGACCTCAAACCAGACAAGTGAGTGACAGAGAGCCAAGAGGTTCAACTGTAAGCCTAAAGAAAAAAGAAAAACATTTTGTTAATCAACATCCATTCCTGCATTTCAGCCCTGCAACACAGTCCAAAAAAAGACGGAACGGTAAATAATTGACCGCTTTGTAACGGTGACGTTCCTTCTCATAGGCAGGATAACCAAGCGATTTCTTCTTTCAGGTCTTATTTGGTTCCGTTAGGCTAATCTTAGGCTATTCTTAAGGTGTGTAACAGTACGGCGTCGCCGTTTTGTCGTGACTTTCCTTTCAAAATTATCCTCACATTCTCTCTTGGGGACAGACCAAGATTGTAGACGGGCCAGCCCAGTACCCATACTCTCTTCTTTGTAATGTGTGCTGCATGTAGTTGCATTGTCTCCCCCAGAAAATATGTATTCTAAAATTTCAGTGTACTTTTCCGCATTCATGCTGCACCACAGAAGTGTAAATGACCTTTACCAAAGGCCCTGACTCGACCCAATACCATGGCAGACCCTGGCTTTTAGACTTGTTTCTGATAACCTCTGAATGTTACGATAGGGCATCCCGGAGATCTTGCAAGATCATTCCTGGTCTCGCTAAATCCCCGGGATCCCTATCGGAATTTAAGAGCCGGAGCCCATAATGCAGTATCCACAGACAGACAACAAATACAGGGAAAACCAAGGAACATTTATTAACTAAAACACACATAAATCAGGCATTTCAATGATGAAAATAGTCCACACGCGAGTCCGGTGAGGGCATTGTGTGGGGCCCACTCCTCAACGGTCCAGGGGTCCGCGAACAGCCGCAACGAGCCCAAAACAGGAAAACAAAATAAAAACCAAAAACAGAAAATAAAAGAACAAAGAGGGGGAGAAACAAAGGACGGTTTTCAGAGCCGGGAATCAGAAGACGGCCATTAATGGCCGACGATCCGGGGGCTGCCCTTTACGGCCGGATACGGGGTCGGCGCCATTAGCGATCCCATGGCGGCTAGGATCCGGAGACGACCCTCCGGCCGCGGACCCAGACGCGAGCTTCACGAGCCGCGGGTCCGGGGTACAGCCCTTGCCAGCCGCGATTCCCGAGCGCCATCAGCCGCCAGGGAGAGAGAGCGGCGGAGTCCATAAAGTCTATAAAAAACAAAACCAAACATAAAAGCGCACAAGCAAAGCGACCACTGATAACGTAACGCTAGACGAACACTTAATAACGTAATGAGCCGGCGAACACAAACATGTTTGTTCGGCT
Source organism: Parotocinclus maculicauda (assembly GCA_034780255.1). Taxonomy (NCBI): domain Eukaryota; kingdom Metazoa; phylum Chordata; class Actinopteri; order Siluriformes; family Loricariidae; genus Parotocinclus; species Parotocinclus maculicauda. The sequence continues at coordinate 10,640 of JAUZSU010007657.1, forward strand.
CATATAACAGAACTAATTAACTGAAATTAAAAACCGGTGCGTAACTAAAGAAACAAACCAATAGATCGCCTCGATCTATTGAATGGCACAGGGAGAAACCGGAAACACAACGCTAAGGGATCGGAAAAAAATAACGCACCGCGGCGAACAACGCAAACGGGCTCGCAGCACGAACCCTTACACTGATGGCGTCCATTTCCTCCCAAAAGTGACCTGTAATACAGATTGGTCTGAGCACAATCCCAGTTTCCATGGTGATGGCCCATCCTAGGTGCCTCAGAGCCCAGAGAAGTGGGCGGAGCTTCTGGACATGATTCACATGAGGATTGTTTTTTGTACAGTAAAGTTTTAAGTGGTATATGTGAATGTATGTTTGTATTGTAGAGCTTGATAAAGGTTTGATAAACTAATCCCTTACCATCAGATAACGAGGAACCACGGTTCTTGATGCAGGGTGTTTAGTTTAGGATTGTGTCCTTGCCCTGTATGGACTGAACTTCCTCTAGATTCCTCTGGCCTTATTTTGTCCTCAAACATTTAGCCTTTCCTGGATGCTGCCTTTTTACCGAATCATTATTATAATCATTATTTTTTAGTTTTACCTCATTACTAGCTCTAAATTTTCCCCGTCCTAACATTTTTGTAATGTGTTGCAGGCAAAATGCAAGAATGAATGTTTATTAAGAAATGTAATCCCATGTGAGTGTTTCTAATTACTGAACTATTCCTGCCTGCTTTTGTCCTCAGTCTGCTGATCACGTCAATGGGTCACATTAAACTGACTGACTTTGGACTCTCGAAAATGGGACTGATGAACCTGACCACCAACCTGTACGAAGGCCACATCGAAAAGGACACTCGCGAGTTTGTGGACAAACAGGTGGGAGAAGATTAGGACTGGATTATGAGTCATGGTTTGTTTGGGTCAGGTGCCTCTTCCCGCTGTTACATCCAAATGTTTATGTAGATGGTGGATAATATGGGTCCAGTCGCCAAAGTTTGCTTCTCTGGTTGTTGACTTTAGGCTGTAAAGAAAGCTTTAGGTCTTCCAGTGTAGAATGTAACGTTGTAGAAACGACCGTTCTTGGTCTGGCAACTTAAAGACCGGGTCTCAAGTTTATGGGGCCACTTTGATTTTAAATACTGAGCGTGATCTCTTTCTGTATCTTTCAGGTGTGTGGCACCCCAGAGTACATCGCCCCAGAGGTGATACTCAGGCAGGGATATGGGAAGCCAGTGGACTGGTGGGCCATGGGCATTATTCTCTATGAGTTCCTGGTAGGCTGTGTGCCTTTCTTTGGGGACACAACAGAGGAGCTGTTTGGTCAGGTCATCTCAGGTGAGTAAACTCAAGCATTTATTCAGCCCTGTGCTTTATCAACACAGGGACTGTGGTACTGGGTACTGGGTACTGTGGTTGTGGGACTGGGGTAGCCTAGCGGTTAAGGCTCTTGGATCTGAAGGTCCTGGGTTCGAATCCCACCTCTGCCAAGCTGCCACAGTTGGGTCCTTAAGCAAGGCCCTTAAACCACAATTGCTTAAATTGTAAGATTGTATAAGTTGTAAGTCGCTCTGGATAAGGGCGTCTGCTAAATGCCATAAATGTAAATGTAGTGCAGTAAGTTGTGTTCAACACATGTGACATCAGCGTGTGTGGACTGAATGCTGAGCAAAGTTTAGCTCACATTTTGCCCCTCATAAGCACCAAGATGATTATCATGAGTACGAGCAGCTTGTACCACTCAGGTGAATTATAGCTGGACAAGTTGCAGATCAGTTTCGGATTGAGAATTAGTTTATATTTGTGCTCATAGACTGACACACTGCAGGGGAAGGAACAAGTAAGAAGAACAGCATTTTTTTATTTGCCTTATCACGTCTGAAATTCCTACACGTTCTGTAAACACAACAGGAAATACCTTGACCTGTCACACTGTCTAAATGAATAAATGGGGTGCAGGCAACTTTACATTGAAGTGATTATACCCATTAAATAGAAAAAAACAAGAATAAATTATATTAGCTATTTAGTCAATAACCTGTATCACTACAGTATCTCATATAACATTGATAAGTACAGTGTACAGTACAGTGTATAATATGATGTTCGGACAAAAGTACCTATCTTAAAGTAGGAGCTAAAAAGGTAGGTGAACATGATGTTCTAAGAACTACATATGTCCCCAACAATGCAGTGTGAACATGTGAGAGAGGATCATGGGCCATGCAAAAGGTCGTTTAAGTAGTGTCAACACATACTGGCATTCTAACACTCATCCACTAGTAGCATTTACATTACTAAATGCTAAATCTCAGGGGCAGTTGAATTGTATGTTAATGAACTGTCTTGTCGTTGATTATTCCTCTGCAGATTGAGCCTTAATCCTTCTTAGAATTGACGCTACAGCTTCTGTGTATATTGCAAGCTCTCAGGCTTCAAGCATCTGTGCAACCAAACGTGAGAAGAGATTGTCCCAGTTTGTGGCAGCTAGCTGTAAGACATGCTTTTTAAAGTACTGAGAAACCGACAAACTGCTTCGAGCCTCAGGTTTCTGCACAGGCATGAACTGACACAGGGGTGGATACACGGCTTCACCTTAGCTCCTTCAGTTTCGTCAGATACATCAAATCTAATCAAAGATTAGAGGTTTGCACAAGGATTCAAGCTGGGGCTATCTTGTTAATGAATTCATAGGAGAGCCTCTAATCTTGTACTGTGCAGGAAGTGTAATTTCCTGAGCTCTAATCTGAAGAATAATTCCAGTCATAATGGTGCAATTACAGTGCCAATTGTTTCAACATTATTCCAGTTGTATATGACTAGGAAATGGACAAATTCCTCAGGCGAACCTTACGGGAATAAGCACAGCAATAAAAAATGTTATCATATAATTGATGTGTAATCAAAACCCAGGTAATAACAGTAAGTGCCGAACAAGATTTGAAGGCTTAATTTCAAACAGGATTATGGCTGTATAGCATGTGTGTGTGAAAAATGAAAGACTCTCATCATTCTTATCGTTATCATTCTGGCTTGTTACTGGGATTTCATGGTACATTATATCCCAAGTGTGTACTTTCCTCCACACTGGATCTCTGTACTACGTGACACTTGGTGCGCTGGTGCCAGAGGTAATAGCTGATTTAATGTCACTGAAACAATACAGCAACAAGAAAGATGAGAGCCAATTTAAGAGCTGAGCTGCATCTCATTATACAGCATTTTTGTTAATCACTTGAGAAAAAGGCTCAACATAAAAATGTACTGCGTAGGCTAATTGTTAAGCATGTGGTATTAACATACACATGTATATTTGTTACAGGAAAAATGGATTTGGATATGAAGTACTAATGAAGAAGCTCATTTGATCTATCCATCATTTTTGCAGGAGGGTTCCTCAGTTAGCTAATTAAGTTGATATAATCCAGGCATGCGAATAAATTTGAATGCGTTGAATCTCGAATCGCTTGGCAACATCAATAAAGACAGAAAGGAATCACTAATTAATAACTACAACACTGTTAATTAGTTATTAATTATCTATAAACATGTCTTAATTTGTGCCACATTTATTAGCAGCAGAACTCTGGGATCTCTAAACCAGTGGGCACATGTCAGGAAGATAAGATTGCTTCTAATTATTGTGCTTTTTTGCCAGCTTTGTAGCTTTTAACAAAATTTGTTGTCACAGCACCCATTACGTGCAATGCCATGACAGCAAGCCACAGTCAGCTTTATTTGCAAAAATTTCATGAACGAGAAACCTGCTCTGCTATGGACTTGAACCTGTAGCGATGAATCCAAGTGCCTTTTTAAATATGAGAACCAACAGGTCGGAACATGGAGGCCTTGTGACTTTTCTCATCACAAGGCCTTATCTCATTTGCCTTCAGAACTGTCTAAATTCTTAATAATGCATACATTGCGGTCAGTATTAAATAAATCAATATATGCGACACAATGCAGTATTTTGGCTTTTTACTCAATACCAGTACACTATAGTGTCCCATAGAGCATTGTACGATATATAATATGGTGTTTGCACAAAGCTCTGATTACATAATGTGCAATTTCATCTCCCCACTGACATTAGATATGCAGCTACATTGCATGTGTTTATTCTCTTGCTTTTAGTAACTCTTGAGTGTGTATTTTTGTATTATTATTATACGGTGAAGCGCTTTGTGATGTGCTCTAGAAAAGTGCTCTAGAAATAAAGATTTACTTACAGAAAATATTGTTGACTTTAGGCAAAGCATACCTGTATATAACAATTAAAGGTCACTAAAACTCAAGTCCAAATACCTGGAACATTTAGTACTGGATTCCCAATGTATGCCATTATGATAAAATAGAAAGTGATGGCCTATATAATCATAAGCAGTCAGCCAAGTGGGTTTAATCATTTAACAAATATCTATGCAATCATTTGAGTTCAGGTCAACGCTTGGAACCTGGGATAGATGTTGATGCTGTTTTTGTGGTATCTTTCATGCAGGTGTTGTGTGGGGATCAGTACAGTTACACAAATGCCCTCAGGGAGAAAACCAGCAGGTGTCCAGCTCTCTGCCAGTGTCACTACTTACAGCAGATGATCACACACTCCATTGATGCCTCCTGTTCCTCTGGGTCTTGCTTTGCGGACAGTTATTTGGCAGGCCTGTATTTCCCTGGGAGGTTTGCACCTCATGGTTTACCTAATCCTGTCTGCAGAATCTATGAAATGTATTTCATACATTGTCCGAAATGTCTGTATTTAATATTCAGGTTTCCTTTACCAGTTTATTTTCCAAAGATCTGGAAGCCATACCGACTTCATATTTTGCCACAACAAACTTGTAACGTAAAGGAATTGCATAACACACGTCACACATTTAGTTCTATCTTTACTCAGAAATACAGAAACATACACTTTTTAAATTCATGTTTTTAATTTATTTGTGTTCATAATACTAGTAATAGTAATAGCATATTTCCTTACAACAATAATAAAATAACAAGCATTACAATATCAGAAATGATGAACCACTTTATTCTAATTTAATTAACTATTAATTTATAGTCTATGAATAATGCAAAAGTTCCTGCACTAAACTTTTATTCTAATATACAGCAGCACCAGGACAGTGCAATAACTTCAAACAACACCTTAAACAAAGAAGTGTGCCTGTAATGTGATCATACGTGACTGTTACATGTATGGGCATTCTGTTCTGTTAATAAAGGGAAACAGCAGCTAATAGATGGTATCAGATGTGTATCAGACACATCTGGCCAATATCCAATCTGTTAAGTAAGGTCAGTGCCGGTGCTGATCTAATCCAGAGTATTGGATTGGTGCATCTTTACTACGTGCTTCCAGATCCTTTACACACACACACACACACACACACACACACACACACATGATTAACTGAAAAATAAAACTTATGGCATCTCATGGGCTTTCTTCCCAGCACAGACATTGTGAAAACGAATCCCACCACCAGAGAATGTGCAGCTAGTTTTCCATACTATGCTCCCTGAATGTTAAGTGAGACATCAGATTGTGCTTTTAATAAGTCTCTATTTGGTAAAGAAATATGGACGAGCAAGCCAGATGAATTAAATCAGCATTCATGAGCATGAAATTATGCAAAAGTCTATCTACCAAACAGGTAAACAAATCTCAGGTACAGTTAATTGGTGAATAGCTAGATGAATATTCTCAGTACTTATCATCACATGCTTTTATTTTGCATATAAGCAGATTATTTACATTTTTAAGTATACAGGGTTATCTAACCAGATTTCGATTAATCAGAGCTGATCATTGGGGCATCTAAATGTATTTAAGATGACTAACATGAGCTGATCAAGCTTTGACTTTCAGACCATACCAAACCATAGGTTCACAGCTCTAACTAAAGGCTGTATCAAAAACGATAAGCAATATTTTGAGAGATTTAGACAGACAAATAAGTTTGAACTTGTGTTTAATGACAGTATCTTCCACACCAAATGCGATTTTCAGACAGCAAAACTGCAAAGTTATTTTATTTGCCCTCTGTTCGATCATGTGATGAAAATCCACTGACCTGTCACTGTCACTGCTGGTGTTGGCATAGCAACAACCAAGTAGGCAGTTTGACATCACTGGCAACACGCGATAACAGCTTGAACGTGCTGTTTTTAATAAAAGCGCCTGTATTTTTCTTTATTTACTTAACCTTACAGCAGCATTAATGGCTATTTGTGTCAGGAGCAAGATTATGGTGAAATTAAAAGTGCCTTACGAAATGAGGAGCCTAATGTGGAGTACGAAGGCATCGTCTTAGTAATAACTGTTGTGTTTTTTGTGTGTATAAAATTATAAAAAATTAATAAATGCATTCTGCTAAAGCTTGTACTGTCCATTCCTATGGCTTTATAGTAGCGATAGACCGATTAATCAGGCAGATTTATTCTATTTTTAGATAAGTGGCACTGGCCAATATCTGTGCGCACAAGGCTCATATTCAAAAACAGTGGATAAAATGCAGAGAAACTTTGTAACTTGCAGCTCATAAATTGGGAATACTGAGTGACTAAAACAAACCGATGATGAGAGAGCTTTCAGTGAGGGCAGGGCCATTTATGAGATGAAAGCATTAGAACTTGCTGCTCTTAACTGGACCTGCGATTAAAAACAAAAGGATGCTCATAAAATACAATGTGCACTACTCTAACAATATTTATGCAACACATGTTTTTTTACACAAAAATAAGAATGTGCTGTATCTGGTAATAAATGTTAAGTGCAGCAAAATATTTATTTCATGTTTATAAAAAAAATAAAAATTAAAAATTTGCAGTACATTTCAAACTTAAATACACAGTCATTTAAGCTAAGCAATTTGTATCTAATTTATTAGTTTAATTAATTGAATAAACATGATAACATTTGTTTACCCTGCTCTCTAAATATTGCTCTCTAAATATTGACATTTCCCATTAGGTAATACATACTGGTCGACCACTTCTGTGTGGTGCTTTAGATAAAAGAAATCACAAAAAACTGTTATTAATGCAAATGTAAATATGTGACTCATTTAACAGCACTGAAATGTAACAAGGGCATTGAGAGTTTTTTTTGCTGCATAAAATGATCCAAGTGGTGAAATAAAAAAAAATCTTTTTCGGTGTGTATAGTTTTGAAATAAAAAAACACCTCAGATTGCTCCATATGTTTACGTCACGTTTTGTATGTAATGGCCTTAATCACGCAAGTGGGATTTCCAAAAAAGGTGTACCTGTCACATCAAAATAATCACTTTAGTTGAGTAATCAGTTTGGGGCTTATTTGCAAACTGCAGGGTGATGTCAATGCACAGTTTATGTAGTGAGAAGAATGAATATGTAAACTTAATTTTACATTTGTAAATAAATATAACTGAAGTACAGGTGTCTCTTTTTGGTCAAGTATCACTATGAAGAACATCCCAGCCAGTTTTTTTCTCTTCACAACGTGCTACTTAATAAGTGTTTGACAGAGTATATATACCCCTCTGTTTATTTTTTGTTACCCTCTGTATTCCTGGATTGTACTTGCCTCTTTGTGTCTGTTTCATGTTTTGTGTAGCTTATGTGTTTAGCTCGTTGTTCAGGTTTCTAAGCTTCATGTGTATAGGTTCATTGTTTGCTATTGTTTAGAATCTGTGTGCTTCCTGTTTAGCCCTTGTGTGCTGTTTACTTGTTACCCTTTTAGCTTTATTGTGCAAGTGTTAGTCTTGTTAAGTGTGCCTTGTTCCTCGTTTATTCTGGTTTCAACGTTCCATGGCTGATTTTTCACTCCTTAGTCTTAATTGTGAATCTCACTTGTTTCATTTACATATCAGCTTAAAAAGTCAGATGCTTCTGATCAAAAATTGCTGTTTCCTGCAACTGGATTTGACAACCGAGCCACAGGAGAAAGCTTGATAAATGAAACGCAATCGAATAGATATCTCTAAGCTTATATTTATAATTTATACTAGTAAAGGCCATGCATTTAAATCCTGAATAAGAAAATGTCTGAGGCAGAATATATTTGACAAATTACAGTTATTATGAAAGGAAAAAAGAAAGTGTTTTAGCAATGTTTCAGAGCTATGTTTTCTCAGCAGCAGATAAACAAGCAAATCATGATGATGACAGTTTTTAGAACAATGCAGGACTTAATCCAAATCTCTGTTAAAACTAAAGTTGAGACAAGAGAGTAATGGAGTTTTTTTTTTGCTTGGAAGAACAACATGAGAGACAGAAAAATTAAGTTGAACTCTCATTTTACCTTCCATTTGACCTCACTATTATATAGGAAAAACTACAAATATGTAGGAGATCTTTGCGATTTTCCTTTCCTTGAGTCTGTCTTTCCTTTCTGCCAAGTGTGACAACAAGTATTAATCTGAAGTGCAATATGAATCATGGAGGTTATTCATTGAGGAGACTAAAATCTATTCTCACAAGACTTCAGTCTCTGTTAGTTGAAACGTCCCCAATCTTATATACAATGCTACTATTTTTCCACTATCAGTTCAACTTTCTTTGATGTACTTTACCTGGATTTCTGAGCATGCATCAATACTTAATTTTTTATTACTGTGAAATGCAATAAGTAAAAAACACTAAGTAATCCATCAGTAACTGAAAAACCATGGTGTGGTATAAATTCTGTACTGAGTGATATGCATAACAGTTTAGGCTTTAGATGCTGTGTACATGGTAGCGTACATCTCATGCTTTCAGCACTATCTATGACACATTTACGTATCATTACACACACAGTTTTTTTTGTGGAAATACCCCTTGCATTTACATTACAGAAGCCATAAAAGATTATGTGACAACTATAATGTCTGGTCAGTGACCATTTCAGTCAACAACATGTTTTATGGAATGTAAGGCAGTCATTAAATGGGTTATACCTGTATAGTGGGCAGTGTTATCTCAGTGATTATGCTATTCAAGAGCTTGAGATTTCTTATTGCCAACATGCCAATGCTGGACGCTTGAGCAGGTCCTTATCCAATTTTTTGCTTGTATTATACCTGTGTTACGTGCAGGCACTCTCTGTCTCTCTGTCTCTCTGTCTCTCTCTCTCTCAGGTGAGTCATGGGAGAGAATTGTGGGTGGAGACTACAAAAGGACCTGAACCAAGA
>JAUZSU010007657.1:19898-35439 GCA_034780255.1 Parotocinclus maculicauda
AGATTTTTGTACCGCTATTTACTGCCTGTTCTCATCTTTCTTACTTAGGCTCTGCTGGCTCATTGAGATAGGATAGCCATGTGTTATGTTCTCCATAGTTGTTCCTAGACACATGTGGAGGACTGTAACAATTGGGGGCTTGTCCGGGATATCCTTTTCTATTTTCTCTTTGAGCTGGTGGAGTTTGGTGAGGGAGTGAAGAATGTTTACTTTTATATGCAGTTTAGCTAGTCCTTTAGAGGGATGGCTTTGTTTGATTTACATGGCTTCCTTGTTAATCCTAGTATTGAGTTGTTTGAGGCATGTAGGAAGGAGGATCTCTGTAAGATAGCTGGACATTTTGACATTCCTGTTTCACGGCAGCTTGTTAAGAAGGAAATTAAGAGGATAGTCTATGGTAAATTGGTTGAGGAAGGGTTTTTAGAGTTGTCTGATGCTACTGTTTCAAGTGAGCTTGAGGGTATGCAGACTCCCTCTACTATGCATACTCCCTCTGCTGCTACAGAGAGGGGTGAGCCAGAGGCAGTTGCACCTGTTGCTAAGGCTACCTTACCCCGGTTTGACCCACTTTCTTCTGGGTCTGGTGGGTTGAGTGATACCCGTTTGAAAGTACGCCTGGCCCGTCTTCGAGCAGAGGCTCAAGAAAAGGCATTAGATCGGAAGGCTGATTTTGATCTCAAATTAGTTATACGTAAATTAGAGTTGGAGTCTGAGATGAAAATTCGGCTGCGGGAGTTGGAGTTGAGGTCAAAGGAATTTGTCCTACCTCCAGCACTCCAGTCAGTATCCACTCGAGGTGTTACTCCTAAGGCAGAGTCATTGTCCTCTGCTGTTCTTTTTCCTTCTTCTGAAACACATTCTGAGGCATTAACTCATTCAACCACATTTGACATAAATAAACACACAGCTTTAGTCCCCCCATTTCGGGAAACTGAAGTGGACACATATTTTAGCGTTTTTGAGCGTGTGGCTACAGCGTTACATTGGCCTAAGGATGTGTGGACATTGCTTTTGCAATGTAAGTTGGTTGGCAAGGCTCAGGATGTCTGTGCAACGCTATCATTGGATGATAGTTTAAATTATTATGTGGTTAAAGCATCCATTTTGCGGGCATATGAACTTGTCCCGGAAGCTTATAGACAGAAGTTTAGAAATCACCGAAAGGCAAACACACAAGACTTTTGTGGAATTTGGCCGGGAAAAGGGGCTTCTGTTTGATAAATGGTGTGCCGCCTGTGAGGTCAAGGATTTGAACTCTCTTCGTGAGTTGGTCTTACTTGAAGATTTTAAAAATTGTTTGCCTGACCGCGTCGTAATTTACCTAAATGAACATAAGGTGTCTTCGTTGTCTAAGGCTGCAGTTTTGGCTGATGAATTTGTCCTTACGCATAAAAGTTATTTTATACCTACAACAGGTAAATGTATGCCATCACATTCTACTCATTCCAGCCAACTTCATTCTCCTCTAAGGAGAATAGAATGTAACTATTGTCATAAGAAAGGTCATGCCGCTGAGGCTTGCTTTGCTTTGCAACGGAAACAGGAGAGACAAGAGAAGGTTAAGGGTGCAGGTCAGTCAAAAGGTGTGGCACTTGTTGAGAATTTTTCTTTGTCCTCTTGTGATGTACCATCTAAGGAGGAAGTTGGTCCTGATGTTAGTTTTGAACCGTTTATCATACAAGGCACAGTGTCTATACCTGGTTCAGACGTGGAACAGCCTGTTAAAATTCTACGGGACACTGGTGCTGCACAATCTTTTATTTTAGCTGATGTGTTACCAGTGGCTGAGAACACCTTTTCTGGTTCACACATAGTGTGTCAGGGAATTGAAATGAGCTACATAAAGATGCCTCTCCATCATGTGCAGCTGTCTTCAGATCTGGCAACTGGTACCTTTAAGGTGGCTGTTTGTTCTGCGTTGCCTGTGAAAGGTGTTACCTGTATAATGGGTAATGATATTGCAGGTGGTAAGGTATTGCCTGTTTTGGAAGAAGTGGACCAGCCTGAGGCGGTTTGTCGAGATTCTATGTCAGATTCTATATATCCAGCTTGTGCTGTCACAAGGGCTTACTCTCGTAAGTTAGCAGATGTGATTGATCTTTCTGACTCATTTATGGTGGATGAGATGTTGACTAAACCTTCGAATGCTATTGATGCTACTGAATCCATAAAGGCCGAACCACACATTAAGGTTGAGCAGGATTTTTCTGGTTTTGTGGTAAACAAAGAAGAACTGATTGCAGCCCAGAAGGTAGATCCTGACTTGGAAAAGAGTCTAATGGCTGTTTGTGATTTTGAAGACCTAGTTGATAGACCTGTGGGGTTTTATTTAGATAAAGGAGTTTTAATGCGTAAATGGTCTTGTGTAAATGCAGAATCAGAAATTGTGTATCAGATTGTTGTACCAACTCCTTATAGACAACTAGTGTTGCAACTGGCCCATGACCATGCATGGTCGGGTCACCTAGGCATTACTAAAACCTATTCACGTATCTTAAAACATTTCTTCTGGCCCACTCTTAGGAAACATGTTGTTTCCTTTTGCAGGTCTTGCCATGTGTGCCAGAAGGCTGGTAAGCCAAATCAAACGGTTCCACCTGCACCACTTTATCCTATTCCGGTTATAGGGGAACCTTTTGAACGTGTGTTAATAGACTGTGTTGGACCTTTGCCCAAAACAAAGACAGGAAACCAATATTTGTTGACCATTATGTGTGCAGCAACCCGGTTTCCAGAGGCCATTCCATTACGGAAAATAACTGCTTCTGTAGTAGTGAAAGCCCTAATCAAGTTTTTTACTACTTTTGGACTTCCTAAGGTTGTTCAGAGTGATCAGGGTACCAATTTTATGTCCAAATTGTTTTCACAGGTAATGAGGGTCTTGAAGGTAAGGCATCAAATATCCATTCCCTATCATCCACAATCACAGGGTGCCCTAGAACGATTTCACCAATCCTTGAAGTCTATGCTTCGTAAGTACTGTTTGGACAGTGGCAAGGACTGGGATGAAGGGGTGCCTTTAGTGTTGTTTGCTGCTCGGGAGGCTGTACAGGAATCTCTTGGTTTCAGACCGGCTCAGCTGGTTTTTGGGCATTCAGTTAGGGGACCCCTGAAGGTTCTCAAGGAGGCCTTGCAGGGTAGCTCTGAAAGATGCCAGAATGTCCTGGACTACGTTAGTTCTTTTTGGGAACGGTTGCACAGGGAATGTTTTGTAGCCAGTAAGACTCTAAAAGCTTCGCAAACTAAGATGAAGCAATGTTTTGACTTGAAAGCAGTGTCACGCACCTTTCAGCCTGGAGATGAAGTACTGGTTCTCTTGCCTGTTCCTGGCTCTGCTCTTTCAGCAAAATTTTCAGGCCCTTATACCATCACTAAGAAGTTAAGCAACACAGACTATGTGATAGGTACACCAGATCGTAAACGCCAAACTAGGGTGTGTCATATCAATATGTTAAAGGCTTACCATACTAGGGATACAGAAGGTATCCCCAATGAGAAGGTAAACATAAAGTGTTCTGTTCCGGTTGTGGTTGCATCGAGTACGTTTAGTACTGACACTGATGTAGACAGTCTTCGGTTGCGTAGTGTTCCCCAACCGTGTGCCAGACTTGCTAATTCTGATATGTTATCTGATTTATCTCACTTTTTAAACCATTTGACAATGGCCCAGAGTCAAGAGCTCATAACTTTAATTAATGACTTCCCTTCTATTTTTGGTGACAGACCTACCCAGACATCAGTATTGCAACATGATATTAAGGTGATTTCGGAAACTCCCTTGACACAGTCTGCTTATCGGGTAAATGCTGTTAAGCGTGCAGCAATGCAAAAGGAGGTTGCTTACTTGTTGGAGAATGGTCTGGCTAGGCCCAGTTGTAGTCCTTGGAGCTCTCCATGTCTGCTTGTGCCGAAGCCAGATGGCACTTTTCGATTTTGCACAGACTATCGAAGGTTGAATGCTATTACGGTTCCTGACTCTTATCCATTACCTAGGATGGATGACTGTATTGATAATATAGGTCATGCCACCTTTGTGAGTAAGCTAGACCTGCTAAAGGGTTATTGGCAAGTTCCTTTAACTCCTCGAGCATCTGAACTGTCTGCTTTTAAGACGCCTGATAACTTCTTGCAATATACTGTGATGCCGTTTGGGCTCCGAAATGCACCTGCCACCTTTCAGAGGTTGGTAAATGTTGTTTTAGCTGGGGTATCTAATTGTGCTGCATATTTGGATGACCTTGTGATTTATTCCTCGGACTGGTCTAGTCATGTGGCAACTTTAAGAACTGTTTTTGAGAGGTTGTCACAGGCCTCACTTACTCTCAACCTCGCAAAATGTGAGTTTGCTCAGGCAACAGTCACTTATCTGGGGAAAAAGGTGGGGAATGGCCAGGTGTGGCCTTTGGAGGCCAAGGTTACAGCAATTCAAGAGTTCCCTGTACCCACGACTCGACGGGAGTTGCGGCGATTTCTTGGCATGGCAGGCTACTACCGGGGGTTTTGTGCGAATTTCTCCACTGTGGTCCAGCCTTTGACTGCTTTGCTGAGTCCTTCTTGTTCTTTTACCTGGACTCCAGACTGTTCCCATAGTTTTAATACTGTTAAGATGTTGCTTTCTACAACACCTGTGCTTAGTGCACCGGATTTTAACAGACCTTTTAAACTTGAGGTTGATGCCAGTAATGTTGGGGCTGGGGCTGTTCTCTTGCAGGAAGATGCAGGAGGAATTGACCACCCGATCTGTTATTTTTCACGCAAGTTTGACAAACATCAGGTACACTATTCAGTCATTGAGAAGGAAACCCTGGCATTATTGTTGGCTATACAACATTTTGAGGTGTATATAGGCTCCAGTTCTACACCAATTGTGGTATATACTGACCATAACCCTCTTGTTTTTCTGTCACGAATGTCGAATCAGAACCAACGACTCATGCGATGGGCTCTTATGGTGCAAGATTACCTTTTAGAGATCCGTCATAAAAAAGGTACAGAGAATGTAATTGCCGACGCTCTTTCCCGTACCTGAGGTGCCATAATGTAGGTGGTGTTAACAACTTGAGTTGTTTCTTTTGGGTGGGCATGTTACGTGCAGGCACTCTCTGTCTCTCTCTCTCTCAGGTGAGTCATGGGAGAGAATTGTGGGTGGAGACTACAAAAGGACCTGAACCAAGATGGCCGAAGGAGGAGAGAGAGAGAACCATGCGGCTTGCATAAAGGCCAACGTGCTCTTGTAGCCTATTTTGATTGTACTATTTCTCTGATGTGGTTAATTTAAACCCTCTTTTGGGCTAAAAGACAACTCACTGTCTTGGTTGTACCACCTGGGTATGCAAACAGGTAAGATAGGTGCACCTGTACATTTTTACATCACGTAGGAATTGTTTGTATAGGTCCCTAGGTAAGAGGGCGGGTGCTACTCCTTGTATTTAGGTTATTAGTTAAGGAGTTCTTTTCTATATATTCTTTTGTACTCTATTTGGTTTTAGGTAGTTTACTATGGTTATGTTTTGTTGTGTTCTTTTCTTTAGCACCGTCCATAGTTTGCATTTCCCAGAGTGGTACTTTCTTGTTGTTTTATACAGCATATGTAAATATGTAAATACTGCCATGGTTTGTTATATGTGCAAGTGAGTGGTGGGAAGCTAAAATTAAACCAGATTTTTGTACCGCTATTTACTGCCTGTTCTCATCTTTCTTACTTAGGCTCTGCTGGCTCATTGAGATAGGATAGCAATGTGTTATGTTCTCCATAGTTGTTCCTAGACACATGTGGAGGACTGTAACAACCTGTATCAGACTTCAGAGTCATACAGTTGGTTCTGATCTAGATATTTATTGAGGTGAACTGAAATGTTGTCAGCCAACTGTAGAAGTCTAACCGTGCTTTGACCATTAAAATACTTCAGTAGCACGTTTTGGCTGTCTCGCTAATCACTTGGAAGGAACTGTGGACTGGGATTTGTGTCAGTGCTGCTGTAAAGGTAACTACTTTCTGGCTGTGGCCTCAGTACGAGTAGTGGATGAATATGGGGTGCATTAAATGATCCTCTGCATGTTGTAGCCCTTAATATTCACCACTCTTCAGAGTCAGCAGGCAGTGGCTTCACACATATTACAAAAGGCGTGTGCTAACCAGCTGTACTTTTTGGCCAGCATGCGGCCGGGTTAAGCTTGCATAGGGATAGGTCATGACAAAAATCACAAAATAGTACCAGTTTATGCTGCACATTTAGGTCATTCGAGTCAGTTGTCAATGTAATGTGACTTTTCTAAGCTGTGAGAATGAATTTCTTTCTCGAATCTGATTGTCTGCCTGCCCACTGTCTCATCTCCCTCGTTCCTCCCGGCATTCTGAAGCAACTCTGATATCAGAAGATTATTTTGAGACTCCACAGCAAGAGCTCTCCAAGGGGAGCTCGTCATTCCAGACACTGTTTTAGGGTTTGTTGGCATCTGTGTGCCCATTTTGGAGCTGCCCGGTTCCTCTCTGCATGAGCTCCTGACTGCTTCTCCTACTGGCACAAATAGCTGAACAGATTTCAACCTCATAAACAGGGCTTTGGTTCCACTCAGCTTGTCTATGAATTACATCTAATCAACTCCTGATTTCAAGTATCTCTAACGCAGCCAATTGAGCCTAGTGTTATTATTGGACCGTAATTATGTCGACAGTGGCAGCAATAACAAGGAGGACATCATTACTTTTATCAGTCATTATTATTGGTGCAGCTAACTCCCAGCAACCTGTGTCTGAAATTTATATTCATAAATCCAATCTTCTAATCTTCCTTTAACTACATGGGCAAATTGTTTAACCTTCAATTGTTTGTGCAAAAATGTGGAGTGAGCAATAACATATGTGAGAATATTAAGGACATAATTTGTCTCACATACATATAGTGTTTTTGGAATAAGTTTAGATACTTTTTTGATGTTTCAGCCAAAATGACATGTATATGTTTATATTTTGGGTGTATTATTAATCATTTTTATCAAGGGTGGCAGGAGGTTTCAAAACCAATATAAAGAGCAGTACTTGATTCGGCCTCTGAAAGTATGGGGGGTTGGGTGTGTGGGTGGGGGATTATTAGGGAGGCCACAAAGAGGAAAGTGCTCCCTTGTAAACAATGTGCTAGTGCTGGGATATAAACAGGGATGTGCATATGCATATGCTCTACCACTTGGGGCACTGCTGTTGGCAAACTGCGCATAATATAATAATATATGCAATAATAGTTAATATTTGTATCAATATATTAATGCATATTATATATATTGTGTTATTGCATATATACAATTATGGATTATATTACTTCCTTTCTGTTTTGATCAAAACTTTCCTTGATTTTCCTGCACAAATTCTGTTCCAAACCCTGCTTGCGGATTGCCAGATCTGCGATGACGAAGAGACTTTTAAAAATCATTTATTAGGAGCTTTCAGGACATGTAGTGGCAGAATTCTTTGCCTAATCTCTTTTAAATCGTGTTAACCCAGCATGAGTCGAACAGGTGAGTAGTGGAGATTTGATACATGCTTGCTGCAACATATTCAGGTTAATCCTCTGAAGGGAGATCAGTGAAACTAAACCCTGTCAGTTGTATAAGAATGGGGTGGAAGGCAGAAATGCACAAACAGGAGTATTCAGTGAGCACACACACCACTCAATTCATACAAGCTGTCTGCTTCTGAAATTACCCATTTCTATAGGATTTGAAGCTTGTAATTCCCAGACTTGGTCCTGCTGATAGTGCAGTAATGATTTCTGACTGGACATAAAACCTCTTGACATCCAAACTCTGAAACAAGGACCTATTACGCGTGACACGCATACTTAACACGCTCTCAGCACATACCCTGTAAGGAATTCACTTCATCTAGCTTGGAATACAATAACCTGTCTGCTTTTGCTCTTCTTACCATTGCTACAGGTAAACTTCATATTAACTCTATGCATGCATTTATTAATGCACCCGACAACGTTGGCGCAGCTGTCGGTGCAGAAACCCCAGGCTGAAATAATTGCCTGTTTACAAAACCAATGAAGTGTCCCTGCACAAATAGAGTATAAAATGTGAATTTGATGAACCAATGTCAGCCCTGTCAATGCACCAGAGAACTTTCCATCACTCACCTCTTCAACCTCTACACATCCACTTATGAGAAGCAATACATCAGAAACCAGATTTTAGTTTCCTTTATGTCTACAGTATCAATTATAATCATACTGAATATAGAGTTATTGGTTTTATCAGTATAGAAAGAATGTCTGTAAATCCTAAAGCAGCAAAGTGGCCGTATGCCATAAAAAGTCAGTTTTGTGGTTGGTTTGTTGCTCATGGATCTGTTTTGTGATTGGCCTATTGCATATTGCGGTACTATTACAGTCTCAACCACTCCAAGCTGATTTCTGCAGTCTTTTTATCTAGAGATGACTGGTGGTCACTGTGAAGCAACACCCGCATATAATTTCAGATGATTTCAGCTCTACCATTAGTCATAATCCACACGTTATAATTAGTTAACAATTATGTTTTACCATTACCAGCCAAACAGAAGAAAAGGTACATGGTCAGTATTATATAGACACCCCTTCTAATTAGTTATTTGTGTTTTAACGTTCAAACATAATTTGAAACATACACGCATTGAATTTCCATAGGCAAACACTGGCAGTAGAATGAGATGTGTTAAGGACCTCAATGATGATAAATGATCAACTTACTTACCTGCCTTCCTAAAATTATATTTGCAAAGACACTATTTGACTTTTTTGAAAAAGAACTCAGCTGGCTGGCATAAAGTCCTGAACTTACCTCTGTCTTGCAACTTTAAGATGAATTGAAGTGCTAACAGTGAGCCAGGGTTTACTGTACAACATCTATGACTGACCTCAGAACCATGCTCCAAATTGTAATGGCAAACCTTCTCAGAAATGTAAAGGCAGTTGTAGCAGCAATTTACTGGTACTATATTAACTGTTACTATTTCAGTTCTAAATGAATTCAAATGACTGGATGTTGTATTTGCTGTATTTTACTATTGCTTCGAACGCTCTGTTTATGCTGACTGTTGTCTGTTCTCACTCATAGGAGGATGGGTTGCCATAAGAATGGGTTTACTCTCAGGTTAACTGGGGTCATCTCTGGCTTGATCATTTGGGATTCACCCTTTGCTTCTGTATGCCTGCTTTGAGACAATGCCTTTTATAAAAACACTAAATAAAAAGATGTGAGCACAATAGTAAGAAAATCATAGTCACTCCATTTACAAGTCGTTGTATTACATAAAATTACTTGAATAAATGATTCACATATGTATAAGATTATGAAAAACAAACAATACATGCATGTGCTGCTTAGACAACATCGATTAACATATGTATGTGGTTGGATAAGGTTCTTATTCTTATTGTTAAGGTTATTCATCTACTTTACCCATACGCTGGCCTGAAGCATTCGCTTTTGTAGTACAGCTGTTGTAACAACAAAAGGTTTTTTGTAAAACACAAAGTTTGTAATAAAGCGATCTGAATGCTGAGCAACATTTGACTGGCACAGGGCAGTTGCAGAATAGTTTCTCTGCAAAATCAGTTTCTCAGTGTTGAAGAGGAAACTATGCTGCTTGGCGAGGAAACAAGCAGAGTAAGACAATTACATCTACACGTGGTCATTTACAATATGCTCTTGTCATGAATGACTTAGAACCGATACAATCCAAGAAATAATACTTTACCTATATTAAATAGTAAACATAGAAAATCAATATGTGGCAGTCCATTTTATTTGATAAATCAATGCATGGAACACTCCAATATCTTGGATATTTAGCCAGTACACTACTGTATCCCATAATATGACATAACACGGGATACAGTAGTGTGGCACAGCAGAAGTGTGATGAGCCCATAACCCAGAGGGCTCTGCTAGGTTTGGTGGCCTAGTGGTTAAGGTATTGGACTATGGACCAGAAGGTCTAGGGTTCAAATCCCACCTCTGCCACAGTTACCACATCTGGGTCCCTGAGCAAGCCCCTGAACCCACAATTGCTTGGATTATAAGACTGTATGAATTGTAAGTTGCTCTGGATAAGGGCGTCTGCTAAATAACATAAATGTAAATAGAAAAGTAAATTGTATAATTTTAAAAACTAAAACATACATATTAAAGATAGAAACTATAGGAAGCCGGACTGGTCCAATAACAGTAGATCTCTTCTTATTCCGCTGATTGATTATTATTTTTGCAGTCCATACCATATTGACCCAAATAAACCTATAAGTGTTATAGTGTGTCCTGCAGACCCAAAATAAATCTAATTGAACATTGCTGATGCCACTAAAATCTGATTTTACTCTGGCTGAAGTTCAGATATATGGTTTCGCGTGGACAACTGGTTTTATAGGAATATAAAGGACTAGTTCTACTCTAGCTCAACACTAAAGCCACTCTGCCTTCTATTCCAAAATCATTCTTCTCAGTATTAGATGTCAACCACACAGAAGAGTGCAAATTGCTCATTCTGTCTTAGATCAGCTGAAGATATTGCATCCATCAAGTCCTCCTGCAACTACTGTCTGATCATTTATCCTGTGATGGGCTATTATTCTAAATCGTCTTTCATTTGTAGCCATGAATTATCTATCGCAGACTCCCTGGCACGATAATGCCGTATTACTTTTCTTACTTGTCGTCATTCTACGACAATTTGCACTTTTATTCACACACAGAGGCAATGATAAAAGTCAGGAGGCTTTGATTCTCTAAATGGAAGTGATTTTTTCACTCGTTAAAAAGTTAATTTCTCAATTATTGTGACAGCTGTAGTATGTTAAATGTAATAATATTAATAGTAAGAATACTTAAGCCTCAGTTATCTAAACTAAATCATCTCCCTCACTAACTGTCTTTATTCTGTCCTTCTTTTTGTACTATATGTTTTTATGTGATCTGTGCTTAACAGTTTAAAAGAGCTAATTGAGTATAACCTGTCCAGGGGTGGCCGCTTTAGAGCCAGGCAAAGTGATGTTGAATTCACGCTGGGTGCACTAGAGGCAGTACTGGGCCATACTAAGTTCTGAATGGTAAGGACCTTTTCATTAAAATATAACACTTTATTTACTATAAAAATGTATGTAATAATGTGTAATAGGTTTACTGAATATATAGTTCTGGGCTATATTCTGGGTGTATATATATATATAGATACAGTGCTGCTTGGTTAGCCCTGCCATCTCTGAAATCTATGGTTCAACCCCGACTCTGGGCTCTGCCTGTTTGGAGTTTGCATGTTCTCCTAGTGTCTGTTTGGGTTTTCTGGGTACTCTGGTTTCCTCTCACATTACAAAAGAAATGTGTGTTAGAGTAATTGGTGTCACTAAAGTGCACCTTAATGAGTGAATGTGTGTTTGTGTGTGAGTATATATGCTCTACGATAGATTGCTGCCTGGTTGTTCCTGCCTTGCGCCCTGTGTTGTCCGTTGGGCACTGGCTCTCCCATGACCCTGACAAGGATAAAAATTGTAGGATATTTCATTTTGAATTTTTGTGAGCAGTGTAGTTTTTATCCACTTGGCCGTGGGTTAACTTTTCATTAAAATAATGAGCCCTAACACACAGCAAAGTCATAAAAGGGTTAAAAAAACATACAACTCACTATGTAACATTATCATAGGAAAGGTACTGCCATTGTCTTAATAAAAATTGTTACAGTTTCACAAAGTGTTTTTCATTAAAACACACTGTAAAACAATAGCCTACAGTTTAAGTCTTATTTATCGCTTATGGCATGTGCACTTTATTTCATATATTGTAATGCCAACCACTGAGATCAGGGAACTTTTACATGAATTGAGCTGATAAAAGTAGTACTTATTTGAATGGTTTCATATTAGTTAGATAGCCCGCTCTCTATGGGCTCTTTTGGTTCCATTAACACAATCACAGATGCACAGATATATAATCTATTCATTTATTGAAGGCATGCATTTGTAATCATGCCTTACATTCCTTTTTAACTAACGCAACCGCTTTCAGGTTTTGCCAAAAAAAATCTAAGAATGTGATTTCATTTGCAGGGTTTATTCCACAGCTATAATTTGACTCTTTTGATAATGCAACAATGTTATGAGAAGAGGAAGCATGCATTAAACTGTGGGTAATAGGTAGGTATATAAGTTTTTTTGTGTAACTGGTTTAGCCCTTAATTACTTAACTGTTAATAACTTATTGCTACAATATATTAATTTATGTGTTGTGCATTAATGCATGTGTTTAAATACTGATTATTTGAACTTATTTTTGTAACTTACATGTAATAAAAAGGACAGTGACTGAGTGCACTTCAAAAGGCTTCAAAAATCTAGTATGAATTTGTCACAAACTCACAACTGAATGCATTTGCTGGAACTGTGTGTTCAGAAGTGCTTCAGGAAAACCTTGTTACTTATTACAAATGTGTCAGAAAATAGCCCACACACATGATTTGGGAGTTTAAACTCAGACTGACAACAAATAAAAAAGGCTTGAACATGAACCAAGATAAAAAAAAGCTCAGGCAAGCTCTTTCCTCTCTTTTCTCCTTTTCTCTTTGTAGCTATCTTTATCTGTCCTTAGTTTTCTATGTCCAATTTTTTAAGTTCAGGTTTCTTTTCACCTTCTTTCCTTCATTTTCTTGTTCACAATGGACTGTTTCTGTCACCCCCAACTCACTGCATCTCTACAACGGTGCAGCAGATGGCACTGGTTTGTCTGATCTGAGCGGTTGCTGGTGATCACAACATTAACCAGATGGTCTCTTGGAATTTGGGTTCATACCTGTATTTCAAGCTGGCTTATGCTGCTTATCTCTGTCTCCCTCTACTGGTTGAGGGAGTTGTGACAGTTTAACGTTCAACACATCCAGTCAGACTAAGTGGTTATAACTGAATAAGAATCTTGTAAATATTGGTAAATAAAAAAAATCAACAGGTAAAGTTCGAAGCCTTACAAAACACTGGTGGATCATCTGTAAAGGTAACTATGTGAAGTTTTATGTTAAAATGTTACAATATGTTTACTGAAGTTCGAACATTTTGTAATTTGTAATTTCTGAAATTTGTGCTTATTATACTTGTAGTTAAGTTGTTATTAGCTGTACATGGTGACAGGCAATGACTTAAATTGAGCTGATAAGATGAAATAAGATGTTGTAAGATTAAAAATTATTTCTTTATTAGGAATTAGATTTGCTTCTGTAATGCACATTTTGTGAGTCTGATGACAGCTTAGAATTTAGGAGATCAAGTGGGTCAGATGGGGGTGGTAAAATGAAACAGTGGTGCTGGATTACAGTTACCAGGGTTGAATAGTTTTGGTACCTTTTGGGAACTAATAATACAACTGATCAGCACTGATAATACACATTAGCCATGGCTGAGTAGAGGCTAGAGCAGGTAAAACTCATTCTGCAAGATTTACACATTGCCTCTGTTTTATTTAATTCTAGCTGGATATACGAGAGATTATGTCCCATCCAACAAAACCAACTGTTAAATCAGGATGAGCAATGGTTGGGATCACAAATCAAATTCATCTAGGACAGATGGGATTTGCTTCAGTTCACTACGGTAGCTGGATTTATTTCTCCCACGAGAAAACTGTCCCTCCTGAGCTGGATGGTGTTACTTATAAACACCAGGCAGTCAGTATGCCAAATGAATTAATTACTGATTAATTAACAGTTCCTGAAATAGCCTTTGCCATGTACAACAGGAACATGATGTGGACTGAGCTTATCTGTGTACATTACAGTGTATTACAAAGGCATTTGGATGAGCTGAGACATACAGATTGCAAAATATGTTCACACTTAAAAAGAAGGGAGCCACATCAGATGTCTGACAAAAAGTACACAAAAGATATGCCTCTGCTTTCCTTTCACTTTTCCTGCTGAGAGTTGCCATGATCACAACATCTTATTAGAATGAAATTTGCATGGTGTTGCCACACTGAATAAGTTTACACACTAAGGCTTGTGGTGCTAGTAAACATATGTTAGATCCCTTATCCAATCTCTAACTCCAGACAGATGAAAACTATCTGATCCCTAATTCCAAAGTGATAGCAATAGCTTCAGATTACAGAAAATGCGAAACATGAGATGACATTTATACACTGCTCAGAAAAATTAGGGGATATCTCATTGGGGATATTTGACTATGAAATTTTTTAAATAATTTAAGGTATCACAGGGCTGGCTATTTTTTATGTACAAAATAATCAATAACAGTTCATTCTTTAATTTACATTCCTGCTTAATCCAATTCAGGGGTTGCAGGGAGCCAGGGTCTAACTGGCAGCACAAGGCTCAGTTGTAAATCGACTGTTTGTGCGACAATCCAAAGAAGGGCACATGTATGCATAAACACTTACTCACTTACACTGAAACACTTTCAAGACATTGGCACTAGTAGCCAGATAAACACAATTAGGAACACATCTTGAACTGTTCATTAAGGCGAATATATATTCAGCCACTCACACTGCAGCAATACTTTGCATTTAGGCATGTAGACATAGTCAATGTGATTTTCTGAAGTTCAAACCAAGCATCAGAAAGGAAAATAAAGGCGACTTAAATTACTTTGAACATGGCATCTTTGTTGGTGCTAGACGGGCTGGGGTGAGTATTTCAGTAACTGCTGATCTGCTGGGATATTCACACACAGCTGTCTTAAGTGTTTACAGAGCATGTTGTCTATATGATATCCAGTGAGGGCAGTTTTCTGAGCAAAAATACCTTATAAATGCCAGAGGTCAGAGGAGATATGCCAGCCTGATTTTAGCTAATAGAGAGGCAAGAGTAACTCAAAAAAATCACTCGTTACAACCGAGGTATGCAGAAGAGCGTGCTAGAACACACAACACATCAAACCTTGCAGCAAATGGGCTACAGCAGCAGTAGACCACACTGGGTACCATTTCAAAGAACAGGCAATAAAATGGGGCAATACGAGATTGGTAAAATCGTTTCTGGTCTGATGGTTTCTTGATTTATTTTTTTTTGCGTGTGTGTGGAGGATTTTTTTTTTTTGTGGTCACCCATGGAGGATGGGTCCACTGTTGAGTCTTGGTCCTCCCTAGGTTTCTTCCAACCATTTTAGGGAGTTTTTCCTTTCCACTGTCGCCCTAGGCTTGCTCAACTTGGGATTAGCCTTTTAAGATAATATAATATTGTAAGCTGCTTTGAGACAATGCTCCATTGTAAAAAGCGCTATATAAATAAATTTGAATTGAATTGAATTGAATCTTTAGTCTATTCTACTTTGTGGCTTCATCAAACCTGCTAACATGGCCTCCATGCAAAGAATTTAGTCATTTTGGGAATTCGGTTGGAAAAATCTAGCTAGCTATACCTAAAGCTGAAAAATAAGATATATCCCTAGGCTAGGCAGTAACAAAACTAACACCAATCGGTGGAACGAACACACACACACACACACACACACACATACACACATACACACATACACACATACACACACACACACACACACACACA
>JAUZSU010007658.1:0-22917 GCA_034780255.1 Parotocinclus maculicauda
AGGAAGAGAAATGCTGACTATGACCCAAAAAACACCGTCCCCACTGTCAAGCACGGAGGTGGAAACATTATGTTTTGGGGGTGTTTCTCTGCTAAGGGCACAGAACTACTTTACCACATGGATAGAGACATGTACCGTAAAATCCTGAGTGATAACCTCGTTCTTTCCACCAGGACATTAAAAATGGGTCATGGCTGGGTCTTCCAGCATGACAATTACCCAAAACATACAGTCAAAGCAACAAAGGAGTGGCTCAAAAAGAAGCACATTAAGGTCATGGAGTGGCCTAGCCAGTCTCCACACCATAATACCATAGAAAACTTATGGAGGGAGCTGAAGTTCCGAGCTGCCAAGCGACAGCCTCAAAATTATAATAATTTAGAGATGATCTGCAAAGAGGAGTGGACCAAAAATTATTCTTGACGTGTGCAAACCTCATCATCAACTACAAAAAACGTTTGACTGCTGTGCATGCCAACAAGGGTTTTGCCACCAAGTATTAAGTCTTGTTTGCTGGAGGGATCAAATACTTATTTTTCTCTGCTAAATGCAAATTAATGTATATATTTTATACAATGTAATAATTATTTCCTCCACTATATATATATATACATATATATATAGAACATTAACAAATCTGAACTGTCAAAGACTATAGTGTAAAATTTTGACTACCTTGCTACAACTGTGCATGCCAACATCTAGGATATGTTAGACAGTAAGGGAAGCGTTTGTCCTGGTAGTCGATGGGCAGATGTACATATCGTTTTCGCTATTATTGAAATGGCAAGGTTTGTTTTGCACTCCCAATTATTGAAAATAATGAAATTGCTGGCAGGGTTTGGGAGCCCAAGGGTCACTGATAAGCTAAGACAACAAATCATGTTTAGTCCAATCTGACAGAAGGATTGCTGCAGCAGCAGTAGTATATGTTCTAAGCCTGTCAAAAGCACCTACAATGGGCATAAAAGTGTTGAAACATGAGTTTTGACTTCTGTGTATATAGGTATAGTTTTTCAATGAATCTCCACAGCTTATATTAGATTGCCATTTTAGTTAAAGATGTAGTACTCACAGTTTAGATTAACAAAGCCAAATTATGAGTAGGATATTACAATGATAAAACACACAATGATATGATGCTGCAACCATTAGGTGATAAGCAATTGGAATAATTTGTTTTTGGGTTCCACTCTTTGACAACAGTTTACCATGATGTCCATGATAAATTCACTTATTTTTTATGGCATCAGAGTTTCCCAATTAAGCAGTAAATATAAAACACTAGCCCCTTCCACCACTAACAAAAATCTATAAAAAATAACAATGATGCTGAACTACAACTGGTCAGCCAACACTCTTGTGAACCATGCTTGGGATCCTACAGCTCAATTACCACAAAGTGAAGGGGCATTCTTCAGATCAATATCCAGTAAAGAACTCATATTAAAGGATATATCACTGCTGAGAAGATTTGAGGTATAATAAGATCAGTGATTTTAAAATAAAAAGAGGCTAGTGTAGAGGATAGAGGATGGTAGTGTGTTGTACTTGTGTGTCCTTTGCTCACCTATGCTTCTCAGCGAAGTAGCCTTAGTAAGAGAGGTTCCAGAGGGACAGACTAGATAACAAGATATCTGCAATTCACAGAGGGACAACATCACATCTAATTTACTGCCATGACATAGCTCGCTGTAGGCAGTCAGAACCCTATGAATAATGCGGTGCCAAGCTGCAAGATTGCATTAGTCCCACAGTCTGTGCCTACAGAACATTTTCCTCTCACCTTTCAATACAGAATATCCGCAGCTCAAGTCTACTTCTGTTGCTTAGTATGCAGGCCTGGCTTATACATAAATAAACTTCACATTGTTTTCCTTGTGTGTGTGTGTGTGTGTGTGTGTGTGTGTGTGTGTGTGTGTGTTTGGTTTGGTTTACCATTTAATATATTCCACTAGCATAGGGGCTCCCATTCTGGCACACTGTAAGCAACAAACAATGCTGAATAGGAGTACAGGTCGCAGATAGATAGGGAGAGAGAGAGAGACAGATCGAGAAAGAGAGAGAGCAAGAGAGATAGAGAGAGCAAGAGTAGAACTGGCAGAAAAATATAGGAGGGGTGAAGGAAAAAAATAGAAGGTGGGAGGGAGAGATGGAGAGAGAGAAGAGCAGGCTTAGTATTGGCTGGTGCTGCAGTGAGAGGAGCGATCGCTTCTGAAAAGCCATAATGGTCTCTGGTGCATCCAGCGGTGCTGATTTGCGCATTTTCTATCTTCAGGCAGCTATGCCCTTTACCATACTCGCCCATGAACACGCGCATAGTCGGCACTGCTCCATCACAGCCTGAGGGATCCATCTGAAGGATTACTGCTGAACTATCTCCGTGCTGGGTGGAAAGTACATGCTGATCCTCTTTTTCTCTTTCTGGAAGTGCATCTGTTCATTCTTCTACTCTTCGTGGACTGAAAATGCTCTACTAAGCTGGATAACATTTTGGAGCTACATGACAGATAACTGAGGAAGAATAAGGCATGGTGATGCCTCGTCACCAGTTGCCTGTTTTCTCTGATCAAAAGAGGCTGGCTTTCTCTCACATGAAGGAATACTGCCTGGACCTAGGTTTGTCCGTACCTAATGGAGTATGGGCATATCTCACACATTCCACATCTCATTCTTTCACCCGTAAACCGTGACAGAGTTTATATGAGCCTCTTTATAGACTCAATCGTCCATTCTCATCCACTGTGTCATATCATGCTTTTCATGAGATAGTTGAACTGGTAATTTCGTGCAAAATACATAGGAGTTGATTCTGGCGTAGAGAGACAGGAGAGTGAAGGAGAGAGACAGATTGATAGACCAGAGTCAGAAGGAGAAACAGTGTGGTACAGCTTGAGACATGCTCTGACAGGTGCAGTCACACATACAGTCTCTGGCATGCACACCCTATAGTTAACAGGAAGGAGAGCAGATCCAGTGTGATTGACAGGAAGCATTATGTAAAATGTTCATACAGCAGAAAAGAGAAGGCTAAGCACAACACCCATTCTTAGGCAAGAAGTTTGTCATGTTTAAAATGAGCATTTTTAAGTCATAAAGAATGAGACTGATCGAGACCAGGGAATATGACATGTCAAATAAATATTAATCTGTGCTCTTATTTGGAATAAAATGTCTAAGAGCACCCAGTATATCTATTTGATTTATGCCTTCATTCATCTTAAGCAAAAGAGCTGTACTCAACAGACTGAAAAACACTCCAGCAAGAGCATACAGAAAATCAATCTGTTCAAAGCTTCCATTTAGTAACACATGCCATCAACTAAGCATATGCTTAATGCATGCTATAGAAACAATGTTCTGTGTAAAGGAGGGAAATCTGGCAATAGCAGAAAAAATAAAATTATCCAGAAAATCAGAGATCATACAGGTAAGCAACATATACTGAAGTCTCAGTGCACCTTATATAAAATTAAAATGTCAGATTAAGAAGTAATACATATGAGTATATACATAAGGGAATATGTATATCCATGATTTAGTACTGTTCATTTGCATGAGGAATCTTTAGCAATCTTCTATGGGGAAACCCATACATTAGGTTTCAACATAACAACAAAGGCCCAAATATACCAAACCGAAGCACTTGAACCTCCAGTTTATACACAAAACATCAAATACATTAATCATTTGTTCAGCCCTTCCACATGAATACTGAGCTACCCAGTACTGGACTACTGCCTCACAGTTTGGTATTCACTTGACACAGTGCTGAATGAAGAAGAGGAACAGAGAAAACAACTTCAAAGGCTTTCGACTGAAACTGGGGTCTTAATCTATGACTGCAGGGTGGAGGACCCATATCTCTGGCCTTACTCCTTTTGATATCGCAGCAGCAGAGAGAATCATATAGAGCGGAGAGACAAACCCTAAACCAGAGACAAAATGGGCTGCAACATGTGTGTAGTAAACCGACCAGAGGAGCAGTACAGAATAATGTTCCAGGTAAGAATTAACACAGACATTCACAGTTGGTATTGGAAGGAAATTCACATTACTGAGCTTCTCAAGGACAGAGTTAATAAGGTGAGGTAGACTGTTGTGTTTGGTCTGAGCCAGAAATGTGGAAACTTCTGTATTTCTCAGTCAGGAATCAGAGAGGTTTGCATAATAGAGCTTTCCCAAAAGGCCCAGATAACTCATTCACCATTCAGAATGACTGTAGCGCTGTTATAACAGTCAGAAAACATTCCTCTTAGGGATTGGGTTTAGTGTGTTCTATGTGGAATGCTTATCCATTACACCTACTCAATAATTGATCTACTTTTGACCAGCATAACATGATAACTGATTTCTTTTCATGCAGTGTCATGTAAAATGAATTTTTAATGAACATATATAGGTGCATTACATTTTATTGAGAATAGAAAGGTGATATACAGTTAATAAACAATAATGCCTATAATAACATTTTGTGCATAGTGCCCAACTCAGTGATCTAGCGATGATCCTTGCCATGTATTTCAGTCTTTGTAGCATGTGGCATGTTCTACCCATGCCCATGTGGGTTCTCCCCTCTCGCCCTGATGCTAATATGTGCATGTAGCCTTGCACTGTTTAGACTGACCAACTTCTAAGCAGTGTTTCTGACACAGGCTGTTGATCCTCTGTATCCTTATTAAGATAAGTGGGTACTAAAGATAAAATTGTGAATGACTGGATGAAGAATAATTTGATAAAAGCAAATAGGTGAGAATAATAAGTCTCAGTATCCATTTTTTTCCTCACAGTTTTAAAAACGCTTTAAGACATTTCAAACAACTATCTTTATACAAATATAAAAGTACTACGGTGTTACCTTGACAGCTTTATGATTCATACACAATTCATGATAAATAAATGCAAACATGCATTTTTAGTATTTTTTAAATGATTTCATTTCAGTGTAGATGATAGAAAGCTTGAGCTATTTTGCAAAATTTTGTTGAGACAACAATTTGAACACATCCCAGACCATGATGATTTGATGTGTTTGTTGGGTTGGTAATAATCTGAAGGGATCTGCTGCTTAATCTTCCCAATCTCGAGTGCAATTTCAAAAGCTTTGCTCTCATTTCTCACCTACTGCCTGCAGTGCTTCACAAGCATTTGCTCAATAACTAGTTTTTCACCATGAAACATAAAGCCCTTAGCACTTAAGTCCCTTTAAAATGATGGCCGCGATAAAAAAAAAATGCTTAAAAACCCTTTAACTCTTGTCATCAGATGGAGAAAAAACACTTGGAGGCATTTTGAACTAAGGATTCATGAAATTATAGATGTATATATGACATGTTAGACTATGTTCTCTTAGATATAGTGGCGAGTGAATAACGATCTCAATGTGAGACAGCCTAAAGCCACCATTATGTTATTATGTGTGTATTTGCTCCTCAGTATTCATTTTAAGATGCTCTTTCCAATTTCTATTCTAGAGCAAACCCTTTTAAACAATGCATATTTTGGCATATCACATTATTTAGTATATCTCTGTGCTGACATTTACTACAGTGATGGGATTCCAATACAACGGCAAAACTGATGAATCAAACATTTTTCATGCAATAAATGCTTTAATAAATCAGTTTAATTGCATTCAGTAGTGGGTCCTAAAGTAGTTAATCACGCATCTGAAATATCACTCATATTCACAGGTTCCATTTTGAATGCAAGCAAGTAGCCATGACAGTCGTCAGTGATCAAGGAGAAAGGCATTTTTAAAAATCTTTTTCCCCTACAGGAATTTCCATCAGTCACACAAAGTACACACCCATTACTCATTTGTCTTTAACATGTCTTTCATCCATGCTTTGGATGCATTTTTACTTGACCCACAGTTTGATAATGAAGAACTCAAGAAATATACATGTTCTACTGGTTTTAGGTATACTGTTGCTATACAAGTCACAGCTGGCAACAATTACAGTGATGTCATTCATTTAGAAATTAATTTTTTTTCATGAAAACAAGCCAAGCTAATTCATACGCTCTCAAGGCTCGTGTTAAGGTTTAGATGCAGGTGTCTCCACTGAAATTCATTTAAACTGATGCTGAATATTGTGCTGCTTCAAAGTACATCTTTGAGTATGATTACTTCACTAATCTTCTATTCAGCCCACATCTCCATGTCTGGTTGGTTTTATTTGCTTTTTTTTTTCCTCTGTCTCATCCCCTCCCCAACAACAAATGCTGTCAAAATGCATCTCTATGGGATGTGGTTGCCAAGGCAACTGTGGTAATTAAGAAAGACTTATACACTTTCTCACCATACTGTTCAGTCAAAAGCACAGAGGCTGCACATCCGTGCCTGCATTATACACACAAACACACACTGATTAAAACAAACATGGTTCTTAGATGCGGAGAAATGTTTACCTTTATACTGCAGAAGGATTCCCTAAAAATGTCTCTTCACAGGAAGAAACAAAAGGAGAAGGAAAGACAACCATTTTACATCAGTAGTCCTTCTTCATATTCTCTTATTTTCTGAAACAACCCTGGCACTGTATAGAAAATAGGTAATCTAGGAAAAAAAGGTTAGTATCTCCAGGTTAAACACAAAACTTCAGTAAAATCTTACAATTAAGATTTAGAAGAATTAAGTTTCAATCTAAACTAGGCATTTGAGACATACTAAAGAAAACCACGGTAAATAGAGTATGCTGCTCACAAAAGCACTGTATGTATATAGTACTATACAGTTTTCATTTTGAAATTTCTCCTAATTAAATATCCCCTAATTTTGTGAGCAGTGTACATATACAGCACTACAGAAAAACAGAGAGAGATTAGAGCCTCTGCTGAGTTATATTCCTGTCCTTTTAGCCCTCTGAAGCCTGAAAAATCTGAAAAAGCAAGGAAAGAAGGACTGAAAGAATGACAGAACAGCATGGTCTTGTGAACAATAGAAAGGGAATTAGAAAAGAATGACCTACTTCACCAGTGTGGACAACCTTTAAAAAGGACCTTCTTGTCAGTTAATTGGGTCAAGATCACTGAAAGATGAACGATAAACCAAAAATAGAGCATCATCTGTATTCAGTAGAAAATAAATGACTTGCAGACACATTTATTTTAACAATCCTCATTGCATCTCCACATTTTATGAAGAGAAATAGTGTAAACAGCACAGGGCTGTGATTTCAAACATTACAAAAAGCCATTGTGAATTTCAGAGTTTGTTTTTGACAGAGTCTGCTTCATTATACATGCAGTTCAGTTGAAGTAACTATACAGGTGAAGGTCAACAGAAGCGCATTAGCACATGTAATTGCTGCCTCCTGACTCTTATGTTTATTAGTAGTCTTGTCCAATAATAGACACTGTAGCTAACAAAATAAATTTCATCACAGTAAAAAACCTTTTTGTAGTTACATAACTGGTGTGGTACAAAAGGAGAAGCAGATTACATATTAAGACTAACAATGAACAGAGGCAAGCCAATAGAACAAAGAGCATGTTGATACGTAAATAGAACCAAGGAGTTTACATTGAATGGTGAATGATCTTTTATGTTTGTTTATTTTGTTTCTAAAGTATTATTGTACTACAAATGTACCTGTAATGCCCTGTCGAAATTAGTCACGTGTGACTAAAATGTACTTAAAAGCACTGCAAATTCTGACTACAATTTCCTATAGACTGGGATTTTACCACTGTTGACAAACTCACATGAGCTTATGCTTCAATAAACCTGCAAATTCAGCTACTTTCTTTACACTATGGCCTCTAACACAGATTTTCCACACATCAAACAAGACATTCACTGCACGGTACCCCTTCTTCTCAATCTAGGAATTCCATTGCTTACCTCACAGACACTTATATACTATATATATAATACTACTATTTGTGCCCACATCATATATTTAGTTATTTTTAAATAAATAAGCTTCAGAATTTATCTGACACTACTCAAAAATAAATGGAAAATTATTGTTTTTATATGTAGGTGTCAGGGGGTATATTAGAAAACCATGTCCTAATGATAGCCTTCCACGTCCACGCTCTACTGCAACAACAACCACATATTTTTAATCAAACCCAGTGACATGATCAATAATCCAACACACACAGAGGGATAATACATGAATTACTCTCTCATGTGGACAGTGGAGTCAAACACCATGACGGACTAAGCTGAGCTGCGGCCTCCAGGGGTCAGTTATTGTGAGAATGAGTGAAACCACAGTAATGAGACAAAGGTCCTGGTTAGTGTCAGCAGGATGAAGCTCATATTGATTAAGGATTCCTGCAGCATATGCAATACAATGTTCAGTTAAGCTATCTTTACTAGTGCACCACAGGGTTGGCAGAAGTGGAGATGAACACTCGCACCACTGAATTAGTTAATGTACTTTCCATTTGATTTCCCTTCAGATATCCTGCAACCTGGCAGTGTGCCAATGTAGTGGAAAATTAAAAGGTTAAAAAAAGCTACAAATGTGCACTGAGTAAAGATATTAGAAACAATGCTGAAGCTGCATTTCTTGTGTGCAAAGTATATACAACAGCAATTTTAGTGTCTTTGGTGATTTTCAATAATGACTTGTTTAGTAGCATTGCATGCTCTACATAATAACGTAATTAATATCTCATCTGGAAGCTATTTTGCTCATTACCACTGGTTTCTCTGGTCTTTCCAACAGAAGGGCAACATGATGCGTCCAATTGATGCTGAAATAAAGGTTGAAGTATATCTTTTTGTAATACTAATATTCATTCATTAAGATAACAACACATCATTCACTGAACTTTAAAGTTCCCCTAAGCTCAAAGCTTATTTTTATGTCACCATCTTCTCCTTTTGTTTTGTTGCATCAAAGTAGTAATCACAGCATTAAAGTTAGTGATCTAATATGCTAGGCCACCAGTGTGGTGACCTAGGTTTGAGTTTAGGCAGTGCCTTATGGGAGTGGATGTGTTTCAGAGTAAAAGGCAAGTTTGAAGATCATTCACCAGCATTATTACAGTGACCTCTGTTGGCATTATGCTGGACTTGCATCCCATTCAGAGAGCACTTATGTATGTTCCCAGTGGTCTACAGGATAGGCTTTAGAACACACTGCAACGAGTTAATGTTATGCACCCCGCCCCAAAATCATAACAGGTCTAACTGTTGGAAAAGCGCGCAATCTTATAGTCAAATATTAATTTATCGTTTATTTTTATCCCAACATTTTTATGCCTCAAAAATTTGCAGAGATTTCACTTTTTGTTCTTTGTTGCAGTACCTCATTTTCATATGGAAAATTGCCAAATTGCCATGCAATTTTTTTCTGCCTGTGAACAATTGTAGTTTCATTAGTATATAGTTAACTTGCTTGCTAGCTGGCACCCTTATCGCTGTGTGCCCATATTACATGCACAATGGGATATTTTGGCTACAAAGAAAAGAAATCACATACTGTAGAATATCTTCATTATCATCATCATCATCATCATCATCATCATCATCATCAGGCATAAAGCCAACTCAATGGCTGCTTGCTATCTATGTGTTTACCCACATTTAATTAATGTATAGCCTTTGCCAATTCCCAATTACATGCACAACCTACAGTCTGAGAAAGTATTGCCCCAGGCTAGCCTAAATTCGTAGAGCCCGTGTGGAGGTTGGCTGGCTGGCATATTTGACCACTGTGCCACCTTCCCAGTTGTGGGACAAAATATATTTTGACAGGTTTGGCTACTATTTAAACAAAAGAGAATACTAATATGAAGGTTGTATTTGACACTGAAGTCCCACTAGTTTTCACCTGGGACTATGTTGTTCAATAGCAGTTAGTTGATCAGCTTATTAATAAGGGATGGAATTAAGGTGCACTATGATGATCCAATTGCAAATATTATGCTTCACAGACCATTGTTGTACAAGACCTGTTTAGGGGAACTTTAAAAGTTTTTTTTGTAGACAGGTTAATATTTAATTCAGTATTTTATTATGGAATAGACTTGAAAACAATATCGTGTATGCTTTCTCCCACTTCTCTTATTCACTTTAACAGCTTAAAGGGAGAAGGACATCTCATCTATCCCAAGAAAAGGATGGCCATCCCCACAACCCTTTGTTGCTGCAAGTGGTACGTAAAGGACATAGGAAGAGAATGGGCAGTACCACAGGAACAACCAGACTTATGGCAATTACAGACTGCATGGACAACTCCACACAGACTGACATCAGTTTCCAGAGTTTTCCGGGTGTGGGCAGAAGAAATAATAGTGGATGCAGCTCTCCAAAGTCCCCTCCATCTCCTCCACTTCCCCCGATGGTGGAACCATACCCACTGAATGAACTGTGAGTGCCTAAATTTAGATTGTTTAGAGCGATCGATTGGCATATAGATCTTTATTTCACTTATTCAGAGCAGGACACAGTGTGCATTTATTCCTTATAACAGGGTCTTAAATCTAACTGGAGGACATAGTGAACATATGTACTGTTTCAAGTGTAAGATGGTACTGATACTGGTCTTCATCAATAGAACCCAGCCCCACCAGAGTGCAGTAACTCCCTCCATCACTTAGTCATTAGGAAATATGGTGACTCCAATAACTTACCGCTGAGGACTCATTTCAAAATCTATTTGTTATTTATTTAAAATTTTTATTTATTTAAATTTTATTATTGATTTAAATTATGTTATTTACTTAATTTTACTATTACTTTAATATACTTTTAAGTAATTATTCAATTAACATCTAGGCCACCCATGGAGGATGGGTCCCTTTTTGAGTCTTGGTCCTCCTTGGTTTCTTCCTTCTACATTCAGGGAGTTTTTCCTTGCCACTGTTGCCCAAGGCTTGCTCAATTTGGGATTGGTCTTTTAAGACAATATAAGATTACCAACCAAACCCTTGTAGCTTACATGTACAATGCACTCATTAGAATTTTACATGCCTCAATTTTCAAAAAAAAGCACATAGTTTAAATAAAAAAAAAAAAAATTAAACTAGTACCCATATATTTCACAATCTAGATATGAATATGTATAATTAGAGTTTGGTATGGTTTAATCTGATGTTATCATAGTGTGTGTCCACCTGGCAAATATACATAATTATATCTCGCTTTCTGCTGGTTTTCTCTCAGTCTTCTCTCCTGCTGTTCTCTGTATTGACGGGTGAAATAACAATTTTATCTCTTGACTGAATTGCTCATAATCTCCTTTGATCCACAGGCATTGTCAAGCAGACAGTGTGTAATTTTCAATAAATGCACACTGGATAAAAAAAAAAAGAATTACTTCTCAGATTTATACCACAAGCCTAGCCTGAAGAAAGAATCCAATGAAAGCCAGAATTTGGTTATTTACTTAGCTACTCAGCTTTAATTTAAGAATTAGATTATTTTTAATATAGTTATAGCTCGTTACCAACAATGAAAAAATATTTCCCTTCTGCATAGTGGTTTTGGCAGTTTCAGCTACATGCAGTGTTCATCAAAGCATCAATGTTTATTATGGTAGCTAAATTAAATTGAGATTTAGTCTTATGCCTTTTGTCAAAAAACATTATAATATTGTTAGATTTATTGTAGCTTTTGTTAGCAAAATCTATAGCAAATTTAGTGAATTATAATGAAGACATATACAGTGGTTGCTGAAAGTTTTTGAATCATTGTGTATATTTTGGAATATTTATGTATACACACATATATGTATATATATACATATGACAGTATATGTATATATGTCCCAAACAGTCTGAAGGGTGTTTCATGAGAGAGAATAACTTTACCCCTGTCCTCTACAGTCCAATTCCTATACTTTCTGCCGACTGTCAGTCTGTCCTTGATGTTTTTTTTGGCAAGAAGTGGCTTCTTTTCTGCCCTAATTGACAGCAAGCCATCCTCCAAAAGGCTTCATCTCACTGTGCGTTCAGATGCACTTATACCTGGTCCCTGCCATTCCTGAGCAATCTAATTAGCATGACAAAGTGATATCAGCTGTCTTGTCCTCATTAACTTTTTCTCCTTAGCTAACGAAATCATCACTAAAATGATGTTAGAAGACCATTTTATAGGGCTGAAATTCAGTGGATGGAATCCAGTAATTTTTTTGATGAGGTCATTTTCATGGCAGCCTATTATATAGCCTATAAGGCTGTGACCTTTAGCACAATTAGCAGCAGTGCCAACAAGGTGTACCAAAATCTTTGCTCAATGGCTCTGCAATGTGGGTTTGACTAGACTTGAGGCACAAAAGTTTGGTGGCGCTTTCTTCTTCTCCCCTTCAGGAAAAAAAAAATAATAATTTTGCACAGAACACAAACTGATCACTATTCGGTGTGTGGGGGTGAGTTGGGTGGTTTGGTGGCAACACTGGACCATTTAATACCAATTGAGCATCATAAGAACACCACAGCCTACCTGAGTATTACTCCTGACAGTGACCATCCCTTTATGACCGCAGTGAACACATCTTTAACAGGTCACAAAGCTCAGATCATCTCAAACTGGCCTCCACGGTCATCAGATAGAAATCCAATAGTTCCTTATTATGTGGTGGTAGGGGAAATTCACATCATGGACGTGCATCTGACAAATCTGCAGCAAATTCATGATGTTACCAGGTCAATATGAACCAGCACATTGTTGAATCTATGGCACAAAGAATAACGGCAGGTCTGAACAAATTCATATTCGCTCTGTCCTGCGATTTGCTTGTACTCTGAGGCCAGTTTATGAGTTCTGTTTCATAAGTTCTACGTTTCATAAAAGTTTCATAAGGGTTTCTGTTAAATAAGCGCATTTTATAACAAGCTATGGCGTGGTCTGTACCACTGCCAAAGACTTTCGCGGGAAACGTAAAGCAAGCGGGTTGCATACATTTTATAGACAGGGGAGTCCAAGACTATGTTGTTGATAGAATAAATTAGTTAAAATACTTAGTGTATATTGTTCAACACAACCATAATAAATTGTTTCCATATACTTAAAATATGCCATAATAATGTTATAATTTTATATGAAAAGGAGTTTCAAAATGATAAATCGATTTGTATGCACACCCCATAACAAAGTTTCCAATGGTTGCGCCCTGAATGGCGCGAAACTGCTGGGTTTACTGTGTATATAGTCAGAGCGGCATGCTGGTGTCGTGCAGTTGGTTGTGTGGTAGAGTTAAAGACTTTGCATACTTTGCAAGCATTTATAGAGGAAAAAACAAAACCAAAACGTTTTATTTGTTATCAGTAGTTGTTTTGTAGTTGCGGTACATTTGTATATTTGCTGGTGAGCTGTTAGAATATATGTGCGTGTTGAAAAGCAACAGTGCTTTTGATTTTCTCAAGGATTTGTAAAAACGGTTCTGTAGTATTAAAAATAATTAGTGGCTTTGTGTGCTGTCGGACCTAGCAACTAAAATGAGTGGGTGAGTAGTTCTTTAATTTCATTCACGCATTAGGTTTTATTTGTTTAGATTTTGTAAAGTTTGCTATTATAGAAATATAAATAAAACTGCTGTCTTATTTTCTATTAGAAACGTTAAAGAGGGTTCTCGTAGTGTTTCTCCCCTTTGTCCTAAACCTAACGAGTGTGAGGAGCCAGAAGGAGCTGCAATGAAGGTTACTGGTGCAGGTATAAAGCTAAACTTGAATTTTTAATACCTTACCGAATCGTCGTTTCTTTGCATGTAAGTCAATAAACTACGTTTAGAATCGTGCAACCCTTCTTGGTGTTAATCCATGTATTGTATGTGCATCACAAGGTCAGCTTGGGGAGGTGGTCATCACCAAGGAAATGGCAGAGGAAGAAAGAAGTTTAATGGAAGAAGGTGAAAAAAAGGAGAAAGAGATGATGGAAAAGGTAATTATTGACAAAAAGCAGAGCCTTGCATTTTGATATTCATTTTGTGTGTAATTGTTGGTAAATAATTTCTCAAGTAAGATTGAGTGATATGGAAAGCAGTAAGCACATTGTGACATGTTTTTCTGATCCACTGTATATATGTTTGGTTGTATATATGCTCCTCACAAAACGTAGGGGACATTTCCTTATGGGTTTTTTTTATTTTAAAGATATGAATTATTGGTATCATGCAAGACTAGTTTTGTGATTGAATGTGACTTTTTCCTGGTGGCTTTCACACCCTGGTGTGTGTGTTTTTATGTACTTTTAATCTGAACTAATGTGATATCACATGATACCAGCCTAGTGTACTGTGGAGTATGCTGTCGCTCCTTGTATATAACTTGTATACAAAGTACTTGGCTTTTGTTGTTTGTTTTACCCCGGTTCTCACGCTCACAAAGATTAGGTGAATTTTGGAAAATGCGTAAAACTTAGTGTTCCTAATAATTCTGTTGTCTTCTGATGATTTTCTTTCATTTAAAAAAACCCTTTCAATTGTAAGCATTCTACCTTTGTGTATTTCCATGCAGAAGATATTGAATTTCTCCACAATTAACCGGGTCTAAAGATGCAGGGTACCACTTGGAGTATTTGGATCAGAGCGTAAGCTCAAGACAGCCTGTAAAATCACAGACAAGCTAAAATTTGTGCGCTCTTCAATGTGACCTATACACATTACATTTACACAGGCAATTGTGTGCGTTTAATTTTAAATAATATAGATTAGGTTCTAAAGATCAAGCACAGTAGTGTGTGTATATATACACTGCTCACAAAATTTGGGGATATTTTATTAGGAAAATTAAACATTTTTGTTTTGAAATATCCCTGAATTTTTGTGAGCAGTATATATTGATATGCATATTAAGTTCCTTTAGGCTTTTGGTGCTAAATAGTGTTTGTGAAACCTTTTTTGAAAGTTTTTGCTGGCTTTTATTTGACTAAGATTTTCTCTTAAAATGTTTCTATACAGGTTCATCAATTAACAATATGCGCTTGGAAAAAAAATGCTGTTTTAGTAATATGATAACATTTTGTATTTCCTTGTTTGCTGCATGACTACTGTGGCTTCTGTTAAAAGCATGGCTATTACCAGAATTGTCTTTTACTATACAGTAGTATTCTTATTAGATACTTTTTATAAGAAATGTGCACGCTGCTATCTTGTGCCATGCATACTGTCACACAGTATGTGCAGTGCACAATCCACTGTTCTGTTTACTGTAGACTAGTACCACACTTGTGTGCAATACGGCACACTTCAGAATACATCGCAACTAGACTTCCTACACAGCATCGAGCACTGAAAATGTGATTTATGGCTTTAACTTGTAATATTCTAGTAAATCTGTTATTCAACATGTTCTTGAATGAATTAATGTGTGTTTATATAGACCCTGTATATAACCTCTCTTTACTTTACAGGCCAGGCAGTCATGGGAGAAGGACTCTCAAGAAATGCGGTTTAAGAGATTGCAGCACCTTTTGGAGAAAAGCAACATCTATTCCAAATTTCTGCTTATGAAAATGGAGCAACAGCAACAAGAGGTAGGGTTTCAGTTTGCCTGCTGGCGAAAGAGTAAAGAAACCTTTTTGCTTTGTGACAGCTTCTGAATAGACATCTCTCTAAAGGTGTATTCTCATTCCATGACCTGTATATATAAAAGGCCAGGTAATCATTGGAAAAATTGTATTGCTTTCTGAAGGATAAAAATAACCAGTGCTATTAAATGCCCACTTTGTTACACAAAGCACATGACAGAAGCTCAGTTCATCTCCACATTTTGTCTCTGTAGATTTGAACATGTCATCTTTAAAATTGTGATGCCTTGATCTTTTGCAAGTGATTACATATTGGTACTAAGGCTTCAATTTATGAACACAGGAAACGCTCAGGAAAGAGAGACAGGAAAGGAAAGTGGGATCTGGAAAGCAGAAGGTAAGCTTAAGATTAATGTACTGAATAATATCAAATAGTAAATGGGTCAGATCATTGGTTAATTTTAATAG
The DNA here is from genome assembly GCA_034780255.1 of Parotocinclus maculicauda. Taxonomy (NCBI): domain Eukaryota; kingdom Metazoa; phylum Chordata; class Actinopteri; order Siluriformes; family Loricariidae; genus Parotocinclus; species Parotocinclus maculicauda. The sequence goes on from JAUZSU010007658.1 coordinate 15,902, forward strand.
TTTATATTGTGTATATATTGCTGATAATGTAATTAACAGCACAAATGACTTAGTATAAACTATTGTATCATAGCTCATAGTCAATTAACAGCTCTGTAAATAATCCAGGAAGTGAAATGAACTAAAACTATATTTTATTTCCTTAGGACAATGAAAAAAAGACTACAAAAGGTAATGCTTTATTTCACTTGTGATAACTTTGCAATGCTTTTATAGCTTTAAGCTCTGACACCGTCTTGTATTTTTTCCTAAGTTGAGCGGAAGAAGCGAGAAAGGGAGGAAGATTACAAAATTGCTGATATAATTTCTAAAGAGGTAAGTGCTTTTTTTAATGTTTTGTGTAATCTCAAATTGACTCTTCTGTAAAGCTTTCAAAACATTGTACAACTCTAATTTTTATTTAATTTTCATAGGAAATTTTGTCCAAAGCCAAAAAACGGAAAGTGGATGAGGTAATTTTCTTTAAGGTTTTTTTATGCCAGAAAATCTTCAGTTTTTTTTATACACTGCTCACAAAATGAGATATGCTGTAATTTGTGAGCAGTGTATTTAATCATGATTGGTTTCTATATTATCTGAAGTTCTTTGAAAGCTGTTTTTTAAACATTGCATGTTGCTTTTGAAATAGGAGGCTTCTAGCCAGAAGAAACTTGAAGCTGAAGATATTGAGAAACTAAGCGACTCCAACTCTGATATAAAAGGACGGCTGTCTGAGATTGTGCGAGAGAATGCCAAACACCTGCTGGACCCAGAAAGGAAAGTAGATGGGCAGCCTGTGCCCTTGCAGCAACCCAAACTCCTCACCGGTGCAGTGATGAGGTGGTACCAGGTGGAAGGCATTGAATGGCTTAGGGTAAGCTCATCAACACTGTCTAGCAGGGGTGCATAGGACTACAAATGTGCACCCATAATACAGTAGATAATGTCAACATGTCAGATGTTACATGTAATGCATTTATATTGACTTATTTTTTTAATAGATGTTGTGGGAAAATGGTATTAATGGTATCCTTGCGGATGAGATGGGACTGGGAAAGACCATACAGTGCATTGCTCATATTGCAATGATGATTGAGAAGAAGGTTATGGGACCATTCCTGGTGGTAGCTCCCTTATCCACTCTGCCCAACTGGATTAGTGAGTTTAAACGCTTCACTCCAGAGGTAAGACTACAGTTGTAATATTTAAACATGTCCCTCCTTCATACTGTTGCTTGCTGCCCATTTATTCATTAGTTAATGGATTATATTAATGGTGTATAAGGAGTTTATAAATACAGCTCAGTAAAGTCATTTGGTTATGGTCAACCGGAGTTATTTTTCTATCTGAATGAAAAGGGTAGGTATCTTGTAAACTATCAATTGAATAGAAGAAGAATAGCTGTGTGAAATTCTGTATCCAATTACATTTCCAGTGGGACTGTAGTTATCATCTTTGCCTTTGAGGCACTCCACACACTTATTGTTGACTTTAAATTGTTCAGCTTGGCAAGATGGAAAAACTTAAATTTGAAACCCATTAAAATGGTCAGACGAACAAATGACCAAGACTACAATAATAGTGTGGTCCTAGCTCCTCAGCCAGCCAGTGGATTTACATGTAGTCCTCAATTTACATTGGGGATACTGTGCTACAAATCCATTGTTGGACAAATTATATACATATATAAACAAACAATTATTGGAGATGATCAATGCTGATGCTCCTGCCACGTGCCGTTGCGTTTCTCATTTAGCATGGGAGAATATTGGTTTTTAAATGAATGTGTTATCAGATTTGCATTGTAGAAGTTGAAATATTAAGATGGACCAGCTGTATTATTTTCGTCTGAATTTGAGACGTCAAACCAGTATGTTACATGAGCTCTAGAAGCACTTCTTGGAACTGGAGTTTAGTGCCTTTGCTGGTTTGGTAGGTTCTGACTGTTGAATAGCTCTTTGAAGAAAGCTGTCATCAGGGAAGTGCACACTATATAGCCTTAATGATAATTATTTCTGCAAGATTGATTTTTGAAATTTGAACTATTATCTATTAATGATCTAAAGTATTTTAATGAACAACTGTGGCTTATGTATGTAAGAATGCTGCAGGATGTGTAGTCTCCTTGATATTTGTTTGAAGTACAGTGGTGTTTGGGACCTCTTTACAACTTATTTTTGTATAAATGTATATATTTTTATGTAGACTGGTATAATTGGTCATTTCTTTGTGATACATATTTTAACATTTCCTACAAGTGACTAAAGTATGAGCCTTTGCTTTCAGTATGTTGAACCCCTTGTACAGCAATAAATGTTCGATAAACGTTTAAGACTTTTGATTTGGGGAATTCCAAAAATGCTTTCTTCTTCTTTATCCATTCTTTGTTTGGTAGAATTACTTGTGTGTAGGGTTGCTTTGCTGCATGACCCACATTCTCTTGAGATTTGCGTTATGGACAAATGTCCTGACTTTCCATTAGAATTTGCTGTCGAATTCATTATTCAACCAATGACGGCATGCAGTCGTAGCCCAGATGTGGCAAAACAGACCCATGCTATGATACTTCATTAAACTTCTCTGGCACAAAGATCTTTGTTGCATTTGTCCACACAAGGCTTTCCCAGTAGTCGTCTGGCTTGTCCACATCACACTGCAGATGGACAGCGCTGTAATTTTTGAATATTGGTGGCATTCTTTGCAACCCTGCAATGCACTCTTTCTGTTTAGTGTTATCCTGATCGTTGCCACGTTTAAAATTTGCCAATTTGAGAGGGGGTTTTAGTCACTGGAGTTCCCTGGGTTCCTTTGTGACTTTGGACAATAATGTACCAAGATCTTTGGTTGACCTCTCCTAGGGGTGAATAACAGTGGTTGAAGTTTCTTTCACCATCAGTCTAAGTATTGACGTTGAAGCTTTGTCCAAGATTGTAGACATTAAAAACCTGATTTTTTTAAAATTTTATTTATTCCCCTAGGTGTCTGTGATGCTTTACCATGGCTCACAGAAGGAGCGACTGGACCTTGCTAAAAAGATTCGTAAACCACAGGGATCTCTGCACATGTGCTCTGTTGTTGTCACCTCATTTGAAATAGCCATGATTGATAGGAAAAATCTTCAGGTAAGCAGTTGCATGTAGTGAGTTTACAAGGTGGAGGTTATATTTACTAATATAATTTTCTGTTAACGCATAAATGATCTGCACTGGTGTGAATTCAATTGTTCTTGGTTTCTTCAGCGGTTTCACTGGAAATACCTGATTGTGGACGAGGGCCACAGAATAAAAAACCTGAATTGTCGATTGGTGCGAGAGCTAAAACTCCTTCACACTGACAACAAGCTCCTACTGACAGGAACCCCTTTGCAGAACAATTTGTCTGAGCTGTGGTCTCTGCTTAACTTTCTCCTCCCAGATGTCTTTGATGACTTGAAGAGGTATGCAGACAAGTACATAAACATTTGTGTGTTTGTTGCATGCTGTTATAGTCAAGATTTTCACTTCATTCTGTGCTTTTATTTTCAGTTTTGAGTTGTGGTTTGACATCAGCAGCATCACCTCGAATGTGGAGAATATTGTAGCTAATGAGAAGGAACAGAACATTCTAAATATGCTTCACCAGGTGAGTTCCCAGCACGAGAACATTCAAATCTCTTACTAAAAAGATGACATCTTTTACAATTAAGTCTTAAAGTTGGTGATGATTTGCTGCAATTTATGCAACTTTCCTTAGGGTTACATGGGGTCATCGTGGAAATGAACCGATTTTAGTAGTTTACTAATCCCGTTAAGGTTCAGATGAGCAAATCAGGGATTTAAGGGAAAAATATATACAGGCCGAGTCAGTTACAGAAAACAGTGCATACTGTCATGTACTTTTTGCAAAGGCTGCTCGAACCATTGATCAGAATTGTTTCGGCTATAGCGGTTTTCGGGCAACTGTTGTATAGCTTGTCGACCACAGTCCTTATTTCTTGGAATTTGACTGAGGGGTGAAATTGGTGCTGTAAATGGTCTTTCTGGGTGTCGGTTGTTAAAATCTGCAGCTATGATATCGCATCGGTGTTCCTCAGACATCAGAATTACCTCGAACCTCTCTTTTTGTCAATTCCATCTTCAGTTACCTATGACAACAAAGTTTTGAACTTTGTGTTGATAACTTGAACTACAAGAGGTATTTAATGCAATTGATTTGAGACAATTTGGGTCTGCTTTGATATGCTACATGACCACCTTCCCATTGGAAAAACTTGCTCTTGGTCCATGATGGCAGCCATGTTCCTAAAAGATAGGCCCTGTCACTTGCTGGGATATTAATTGTCCTTTTCCATTTTGTTTCTGAAATAAAGGGCATATTATGACTTTTGAATGAATTAGGGCAGCACGGTGGGTACCAACGCTGCCTCACAACAAGAAGGTCTTGGGTTCAATCCCAGGGTGGAGTGGCTTAAGTGATGTTAAAGAAGCCAAATAAATAAATATTATGAATTCAAATAAGAGATTCATTGTGTATTATTAAATGTATAACCCATGTCCCAGTCCAATCCTGGTATTCAAGACGAAATAGGAGATGAACAAACTAACATGGTCATAAACATTACATTCTAACTGATTTACGTTGCATTGATGAAATACTGTCCAGATTCTCACACCTTTCCTGCTGAGACGGCTGAAGTCGGATGTTACACTGGAGATTCCACCAAAGAAAGAGATTGTGGTATATGCTCCACTCACTCCTAAGCAGGAATCCTTTTACAGGGCTATTGTTGACAAGACGATTGCAAATGTGCTGGGACAAGGGAAGGTAAGCACTGGCTTGTCGATTAATGCATGTGCCTTATGCGATATGTATAGTTCTCACAATAATTGGGGGGATACTTCAAAATGAAATATTCCCTATTTTTTGTGAGCAGTGTATAAGTAAGTATTTAATACATTAACACCCCCCCCAACTTAAGGTGGAGCCTGCACCGTTGCAGATGACGTCCTCTGGGCGCCCGACGCGCAGGTCTCGGAAGGTTGTGGACTATTCAGAAAGCAGCAGTAACTCTCCCAATGGCCTAGAGAAATACATTGAGAAGCTTCAGAAGGAGATGCAGAGTCAGCAGGAGTAAGTGTCATGGTTTACTCCCCTGTCCAATTCATTACCAGGTTTTGTTTTTAATCTTTATTCAGTGGTACGCTGGCGCTGGCACAAGCACTACCACCTGAAATCCCAGGTTTGATGCCAACCTTAGATTCTGCAAGTGTTAAGTTTGCATGACTTCCATGCGGGTTTACTGTTTGGGTTTGGCCATTCCACCAGTGGTCCAGAGGCATGCCCCAGTGTCAATGTGATGTGCTAGTTTAGTTGTAACTTTCTCCTGTTATTAAATTTATTTTTATTTGTATAAATTTCCTTATGCAAAGTTAATTTTTCTGCATTTTTTTCAGATGTGTTCCAGAGGTAGATGTTCATATGTCTGTGGATGCCCAGATCAATCTGAAACTCCAGAATATACTGATGCTTTTGAAGCGATGCTGCAATCATGCTTACCTCATTGAATACCCTCTAGTCCCTGGAACGCAAGAGTTTAAGGTAAATAAATTCCAGGGAGCAGTGATCACTTGTGCTAAATTAGTGAGTTGATGTTAATGTGAACACTGTTTCCTTGTGCAGATTGATGAGCAGCTAGTGGAAGCATCAGGGAAGTTTTTAATTCTGGACCGTATGCTTCCTGAACTGAAAAAGAGAGAACACAAGGTGAAGTTTAAACGCTGTATAATATTTAATCTCATCTCTTATTTTTAAGTAGTGAAGCGCTACCAAGTCTGACGGCTTAGTGTAATGATGTGAAATGAAAATTACTGGCTGAACCAAAACTGAAGAGGTTGAACTGAACACCATGGGATTTTGGTGTGCTTTTAAGGCCATGTAGTTTTAAATTTTGACGCACATCCCCAGCCCTGTACTGCTGGCTTATTTGCCAACATGTTGACAACCCTGGTTCAGTTTGAGTGTGCTCAGAGACCGGAGTAGTATGATTTTTATTTTTTTTTATAATTTTTTTCTCCTTTGTAAGACAGAGCAACACATTTTAGAAGTGCAAAGTAGTTTATGGTTTATATATTTGGTTGTTACTTTTAAATATTGGGTAAGCAAATCCTAGAGCTGTTTTGGACAACAAGCATTTGTTAATGTAACTAATATACAAAGCATTAACTTGAATGTAACTGTTTGCAGGTCTTAATATATGAATCTGTTTTTAAGGCTTGCTTGCATTTGTTTGTGCAGGTACTGATATTCAGTCAGATGACCTCCATCTTGGATGTTCTGATGGACTACTGTTACCTGCGGGGATACGAGTACAGCAGACTGGATGGAAGCATGAGATATGCAGACAGAGAAGAAAATGTATGCGGACATTTCAATCACAAATACCACTCCTATAGTAATTATGCCAAACCGTACCTTGGCCACATGCCTGTTGTTCATTTTGTCTTCTGTCCAGATGAAGAAGTTCTCTGAAGATCCTGAGGTCTTTCTCTTCCTCCTGAGCACAAGAGCTGGTGGCCTTGGGATCAACCTTACAGCTGCTGATACAGTCATCATTTTTGACAGTGACTGGGTATATATAATCTCCACTCAAGCTTCATGGTTTAGACGTTTTGCAGAACTACTGATTACAGTATAGGCAATTGTCAGACGTTTGTGTTCTTTTTTTTTTCCACCCTCTCCCTGTAGAACCCTCAGGCGGATTTACAGGCTCAGGATCGGTGTCATCGAATTGGACAGACCAAGCCTGTGGTAGTGTATCGCCTCATCACAGCCAATACTATTGATGAGAAGATCTTGGAAAGGGCATCTGCTAAGAGGAAGCTAGAGAAGATGGTGATTCATAAAAGTAAGCTCTTTTACCACACTCCTTGTTTCACAATTTAGGACAACACCCTGCCTGTGACTTTATATATATATCTATATCAGTGCATCCAGAAAGTATTCACAGCGCTTCACTTTTTCCACATTTTGTTACGTTACAGCCTTATTCCAAATTGTAT
>JAUZSU010007659.1:0-11290 GCA_034780255.1 Parotocinclus maculicauda
CACTTGAACAAAATCAAGAAAGTAGTGGGCGTGTTCACCTCCCGCTGGTTTTGCTCTTGTCAACACAACTTTTCGGAGTTCCTGACTTTTGATAAAAGCATAAATTCCCCAAAATTCTCCCATAAATCACTGATCCGCTTTGCATCCGCTAGGTGGCGACTTGTGGCTTCTTTTTCTCACGTTCTTTGGTCCGATTTAAGCAGAATTTTGGTCCAAATAAGCAAATAACATACCACGTATATAACAGGATTAGATCCGAATAAGTGGCTGGTCCCATTAACCGGTGGTCCAATTAACCTGATTCGACTGTATTTTTTAAGTAGTGGGAAGTGTTTAAAAAAGTTTCAGCATCCCAGACTGTATTACATCTGGACTCATCATCATAAGCAGGGCCATTTATATGACCCCCCTGGTGGTGGGGTCTCAAGCAGATAGGTCTGGATCCAGCTATGCTAATAAGCAGGTGAGTGGGATTCCCAGTGGGAGTTAGTAAAATGCCATTGTATTTACTATGCTTACTTTTGGATTCATGTATTCAAACGTGTTAATATATTCTCAATGACTAATAATAGAATAATGCAGGACGTAAAAAGATTTAAATTCGGAGTCTCACTGTTTCTCTGGGAGAGCTCTTCCTCAGCAGATGGAGTCCTCTTAGAGAATTCGGACCCCTGCCAAGGCGACAGCGGGGAGAGTTGAAATAATTAGCCCCCCAAGCCAGGATCTCTTTCTAAAGCTATCGCATTTGCACGCTCTCTTTATCTTACTTTTACCAACTTTACTTTTGCCATCACTCTCCTAGTTCATTCTTTTTATAGCAAGATTAGTGTCCACAGAATTGCTACTTACAAGTAAATAATGTGCGAGTTATGGCAAAAGGACGTTAACGTTTACTGCATATGGCAGTAAATCCAGACAGAGTTCTCCTATACAGCCAACAGTTTGTGGACAGTCAAAAATTATACTTACTGGCCATTTTATTAGATATGCCTCCTTGTTTTAAAACTCATTGTTCATTTTCAATTCCACTTACCGGTACTATATATACTTTTAATTCAATTCAGTGTGCTTTATTGACATGACAAATGTACACATTTGTGCTGTCAAAGCATTCATATAATATATAAAATAGAACCCAATAAATCAGTACATCGATTAATTAAAATAAAATAATTATAGTTAATTACAGAACACTGTACATATACACAGGTATTGGTATCGTTTCTCTACAGATTTTGTTATTGCTGTTGTTATTGTTAATGGTCGAGACCTTGGTGCCTTGTCATGGATGGATTTTATGTTAATTAGCAAAGATACGCTTGTTGAACCTCATGGATCTCTGGGAGTTTGTGGAGCAAACATGTTTTCGTCAAAATGACAGGACATGGATTTGAACGCATTGTTTCGTGTCAGGGCCTCATGAATGAGAACTTCAACAAATCAGTGCCAGCAAGTCTTAAAGCTGATTTACAATATTTACAAAGACAATATACCAAGATGTGTTATGGCTTTGCCAGTAAATTTAAGTTATCATATGTGAATATATGTGTTTCGCCTATTTTCAAAACCACCAGCTGAATAAAATAGGAATAAAAAATTAAAATAAGCTTATATGATATTGAAGTAATATATTTATATAAGTAATACATTTTTATTATATTAAAGTAATAGTACAAATGATGTAATACTAAAAGTATTTTTTTAAATCATTTAAAAAGTTATAAATACATGTATTATTATTATTATTATTTTTTTTTTTTATGATTTAAACTATATGTGGCCATGCCACACATAAACACGTCAAAGGGTTGCACATGCTCACCCGAAATAATAAGGAAGCGTGGGAACAAGGGAGGGGGCTGTTATGACTCACTACTGATGTCCATTATGACTCACTTTACTGATTCAACTCTTTTGGATCAGAGTCATTTTGATCAACTATTCATGTGAGCCACATGATTCTGAAATAAAGTGCAGATACTTAATGTACAAGTGTTGGTGTCTCATTAGCAACAGCTTTAGCAGTAGAAATAGAAGAATAATCAGAATGTATAATGAAAACATCTGCCGTATCACCCATCCTAAAGCTAAGATTTTCTGTGTATAATATATAAATAGTATAAATAGACATTTCTCTGTAAATATGAACTTTTTATACAAGTACCAAAAGAAGATAAGAGAACACAAACATAAATATTATACTTGGTTATTTATTTATTGAGGTAAAATGACTTAATATTACATATCTGTGATATGTAAAGTCTATGAACCACTCTGATTCTGAGTTAATTTTGAAGGAATTTACAACTTTCTGTGAATTTTGAAAATGCGCATTAAAAAAGCCTGGATGGAAAAGCTCAAAATTTGGAAAAAAGACCCAAATGTTGATTTTTTTTTAAGTTTTCATGCTTGAACGAGGTATAAGAGTTAGAATTGAGAAGTTTTCGCCAAAATGCGTTTTGAAAATGGGTTTTGCGAATAAACTATGACGTATCCAGCTGAAATGAACAGATTAAGTCATGAATTTGTTCCTCCTGATCGGACCAAAAACAAAACAAAACTTGATGGAATATAGATTAGATTTAATGACATAACTGTAGTGGATGAAAACGCAACTTAACTCGTTTTTTTTTCCTGCCGAAATTTCGTAAATGCGCATAATCTTTGCGAAACGTTTGGCTGGAACCTGGCAAGTGTCTGTTTTTTTGTCTGAATGTCTGAATCTTCACAACAAGTTTAAGGAAATGTCATGTGGCACGAACAAATAAGTTTTCAGGACTAAGAGTTATTAATGCTGATCAGGTTGGAAAATGTTACCAAACCATCTCTAAAGAGTTTAGACTCCACCAATCCACAGTCAGACAAAATGTGTAGAAATGGAGGAAACTTGTGATCACTGTTATCCTGCCCAGGAGTGGCCGACCAACACTGCTGCTCATCTGCATTTTGCTAAAGATCATGTGGAAAGCCAGAGCACTACTGAAAAAATTGGTCTTATCCATTTGTGAATGGATAAGACCAAAATCAAACTTATTGGATTACACTTACCATTTATCTTATTCAGCAGACTCCATTATCCAGAACGACATACAATAAAATTAATACAGTCTTACAATCTAAACAATTGTGGGTTAAGGGCTTTGCTCAGGGACCCAACTGTGGAAAAGGTGGGGTTTGAACCCTGGACCTTCTGGTTCATAGTCCAGGACCTTAAACACTAAGCCACAGAAGTTCCGTGACGTCAGGAGAAAGCATAATCCGCACTCCATCTGTGAAACATGCTGGTGGTAGTAGTCTCATGGTTTTTGGCCTTGGGCCAGGGTGACTTAATGCAGGACATCATGCAGCAAGGCAGAACAAACAATGTTGAAGAAGAATAAAGTTCTGAAAGCTCGGAAGCTGTTCTGTACAGTGGAATTGGTTATAAATTCCTCCAAGCTGATGTACAGGACTGACCCTAACACTCACCCAAAATGTTTAGTTGCTGTTTTGTTGCACAAGGAGGGGGTCACACCAGAACTCAAACCCTGTTCCTGAGATGGTGAATCGGGTATTTTATTACCCTTTATTTGTCATCAAAGACAAACTGGGAGGCCTAATATACATGAAAATGTTCCGATTATATAATGTAACTCAACACACTATATTAAATGTAACACAGTAAAACAAAACAGCTGTGTTTTGAGACAGCTCGGTTTTGTTCATGCTTGCTTATCGGCCCATCAAGAAGAATCGATCAAGAAAGAACCGACACAGCGCTATGACTCACCCTGGCGTCCGCGAGCATGGGAACCAAACCGTTTCAGACGGAACTACAACACAATCACGGGCCGGTTCAAAGCTCGTGTACCTTTCTCTAATTAGTGGTGCAACTATGTGGCGCGAGCCTGGGTGAACACGCGGTGTAATGCGTGATGGATGATCTGTCAATCAAAGTGACCACTGACAACACAGTGAATCAGACGTTACGGTTTAACGGATTCGTGTGTGTGTGTGTGTGTGTGTGTGTGTGTTTAACGTTGCACTTACATATCAGCCGACTTGATGTGTTGAAGAGCAGGTGTGAATCTGCCTTTAGATCCGGTGATGAGGCATTATTTTCACATCTCCTTCCCAATAACGCAGCTTGAACATGAGGCTTGGTTTCTGCTTCAGTATAAGGGAGCACCAGTGAACGGTTTCCCTTTAATTTCAGCCCTCACTCCTGAAAATCCTGTAAATTTTCAGCCTTTAATTCGAGACGCTTCCCCAGCGCGAGCGAGCGCTTGCCTGGGTTCTTGAAGCTCGTTTCATAATGGGTCCTAGCGCCGACTGCAGGCTTATCAAGCGCGCGCATCAACAGGTGGTAAAAGATTCGCAAAAGGTGCGAATTCATTAAAAAAACGTAACGATTCGTTACACTTCTGTTCATTACTGAGCCGATACGATTCGATTCAGGTCCGGTTCGGTATGTTTGACAGTACGTTCCACATGATGGGACCAGTAGAGGGTCTAGGCCACTGTCCACTTGCTTCACAGAGACCCTGACCAGAATTAAGGATATAGATCAGGATTAGAAAATGAATGAATGAGTTAATTAATTCATCCTCTTAATGCCTTTAATGCACATTTAGGTGCAAATGAATTGGCTGTTCTAGAATCCCCCCAGACCACACTTCAAATCCCAAAAAAGAGCACAAATTCCAGATGTTCATCTTCAGGATCCTATTAATATGCTGTCAGATGGAGATGGAGACGGAGACACACACACACACACCCATACCTCCCCAATATAAATTATTTATATTCTACATTCTAATACATACATTCTCACACACATCTAAGTCTTTTTCCATACCCCTAATACAGCAAAATTGTTCAAACTATTAACTATTCTACAATAACTATTCAAAACAATCATAGAAGTACAATTAAACTACAGCTACAAAGTTAGGCATGTTTCAACATGCTTAAAACTGTTAAATAACATGCCACTCTTTTATTAATTAGACTTTTTATCCCTCTGTTTAACACATTTAAGATTTTCTCTGCAAAAATCTGTATTTTCAGTTAAATAAAAGCGTGTACGCCTACTTGATGGGGCGTCAATCCATCATAGGGGTACATACACACAGTCACACACAGGGCCATTTTAGAGATGCCAATTAACCTAACACGCATGTCTTTGGATTGTGGGAGGAAACCAGAGTACCCCGATTAAACCCGATTAAACCCACGCTGACACGGGGACATGCAGACTCCAATCTGGCTGACATTCTGCAAGTAACTCACTGTCAGTGTGTTTTGGCACTCTTGAGTGATCATACACCCTACTAAACAGTTATTTTGGGGCACTGTGGTCCAGTTTGGCATGCTTCTGTTCACCCCCATAAATATGTCACTTGCTACTCAATCACCATAATTGAGTTTGCATTTCATTTGTGTAATCGAACAACTTTCTTTGACTTTTCATTTACTTTTCTGATGATATTGTTTAATTAAATAAAATCAAATGTGTCTTATTTGAATCGCTTCATATTCATTTTGAAATATCCCCTCATTTTCGTGAGCAGCCTATTTAAAGTACAGACATGCCTAATCTCCAAATACCTGCCTAATATCAACTACTATTACTATTAATAATCAACTACTGACTGCTATCCAAACCAGAATTCACTGTTCCCAAGTTCACACACACTACACCACTGCTCCGATCTCTCCACTGGCTCCCTGTAGCTGCTCGCATCAGATTTAAAACTCTGATGCTTGCTTGCAAAGCTAAAAATGGACCTGCACCCTCCTACCTTGCAGCACTTATCACACCCCGCATTGGACCTCGCTCACTCCGCTCCTCTAGCACTGCTCGACTGGTCCCCCCGTCTCTCATGGGACAAGGAAGGCATTCATCTAGAACGTCCCCTCAATGTTCGAACAGCTGAGTCTCTGGCTATCTTCGCTTGGCTAACGCCGCTTGAAGACCCACCTATTCCACACTTATCTCAACTAACAACCCCCTCTTTTTTTCTCTATCTCTATTAAAAAAACAACCTTTACAGTTATAGAGTGTATTGTTGTTCAGATTTCTGATTATTAGGACTAGATTATGTTACTGATGTCTTAAAGCACCATTGTTGGATAAGGATAAGGGCGTCTGCTCAATACTATAAATGTAAATGCAACAATAAATATCATGCAGAAATTAAAAAGTTTTCTTCATGGATGAGTTTTGCTTAAAATCTGTACTACAGCTTGTGTGGTACAGTGGTTTAGAACTGGATTTTCCACATTGGGATGTGCCCAAAACAGGCAGTTAAGCAGATTCATATAGCAACTGTGGATACAAACATTTCACCAAGTAAATATAAATGTCTCTTTTCCCCTTAACTTATGTCCCAAACGTTTTCTATACCCTATGTGAAGACTAAGGAAAGGAACCATATCTTTGAGTAAAATATGTTTCCCATGCACGTACGTACGTATGGAAATCACTTAACCCTTAATTCAGTTCAGTAAGTATAGAAAGTATGTGAGGCCTGTAATCTAGTCTTCTAGCTTTTCCAGATAAGGTTATGGAATACAAAATATACTTGGGTATAAAGTCATAGTATGTGAATTGATCTGAAAACAACAATCACAATACATTTTAGCTGGTGTACAAGACATGCAAGATATGCTTGCCGAAAAAAGGAGGATCTGTTTTGGGTTCTGTGCTGCCCTCTAGTGAAGAGTGCATATTAAAAAAGTAGGTGTACAGTATGTGAGAGATGCTATTTGCAATCTGTGCACATGTATGAATGTGAAAGGTATAAGATAGTGTTTCTTCATCCACGGTATTGTGTTAAAGCTTTGAATATACTGCAAAAAAAATTGATTGTATTTTTCTTTTATAATTATTTTTATAATTATCCCCTCATTTATATGCAGTGTATTTTAGTTTATATATTCATTCATTCATTATTTTCCACTAAATTCACACAAGGTCGCGGACCAGCCAGTGCTCACCCAGAAACTCTGGGCGCAACGGCAGGAACAACCTTAGATAGGAAGTCAATCCATCGTAAAACACACACACACACAGTAACATACTAAGGGCCACTTTTAGAGACACCAATTAACCGAACACACATGTCTTTAGACTGTGGGAGGAAACCGGAGTACCCGGAGTAAACCCTCGTAGACACGGGGAGAACACACAGAAAGGACCCAGGCCGCTCCACCCTGTTATTAGTTTATATATATTAGGAATAAATAATTTCACAGTAAAACAAAATTCAAATCAATATTTGTATCCTGACCTCGACCTTATGACCTTGCATTCTTCACATTTAAAACTTAAAAAGGTCAAGTTTTGTGCAGCATTATATACAGCTAAAAATGAGAGAATATTTCATTAGGTGATACTTCATTTTGAAATTTTGAGCAGTGTACATAAAGCTGTCCTACTAGAGTGTTTTAAACACCTTTTACAATTTCTTTTGTGAAATATGTTTTTAGTGCACTGGCAATACCTAAAAGTACTCAAAGTGATCGGAACCTAAAAGCAAAGAGAAACATTTGGATAAGAGCGGCACAAAAAAAAGCATTTTGTTTAAAAAGCAGTGCTACATGCCTTGCATGGTCAAAGTACTCTTTGTGCTGGTTGCGGTAGAAGACGGAGAATGGGAGCATTCTGCCTGCGATGGCCTCGGCTTTTTCCAACAGCTGTGTGAGATGGACTGTAGAGTAATCTGGATCGAGAGAATGAGAAGTGATGAGAAAGTCACAAATTAGTTTAAGCATTTAAAAGAAATCATAGCACCAGAAAAGGGAAATGCACTTGCATAGTCTTCTTGTACCCCAAACTTGTTTGGGTCTTAAAAATCCTTCAAAATATCTTCTGTCTTAAGAAATCAACCTTATGTAATTTTATACTGCCCAAAAAAGTAAAGGATATTTTTTAATGAAATATGATATCATGAAATATCATTTTTGTGAGCAGTGTATTTAATGCAGGTGTTGCTGTTTTTCAGGCCAAATGCAGCTATTCTGAAATTTACAAGACCCTAAAGGCACAGCAAATCTCAATTTCACTATCAGTTATTAACAGACTAGGTTAAGGCTTTAAAACTGCTTTTTACCAATATATTAAATATATAATATAATTATCAATATATAACATAATACATTCTCTGGAAGGCCCAAAGCCTTTTCAAGCAGAAATTTCCACTTGCAATTCTCATAGACAAGACAAAAAGCCTTTAAAAACCGTCATCAGTATTCAAGACCTCAGAAAACAAGACTCTTCAGATGAACAATAACCCAGAAATGTATCTAATGCAGGCTTTGTGTATAGAATATCTGTTGCTGGTGGTTTAACAGAGTTGTGTGGACTAATGAAAGAGTAAACATCTGAAGGAATTCATAATAACAGATACCTAACTGGTATGGATTAATGTTCTATTTTGTACCAACTTCCGAGCAGAACACAAGGGTTAGGACTAGGCTTTTAGAGTATTGAGTGATGTTTAGAAGAAATGTGGTGAGACACTCAGTATATTCCCAGAAAGCTTTCTTCTTACCAGCTGTGCAGAACTCCACAACCTCACTCCAGTCAGATACAGCATAGTCTCGGTCACTCTGTTTGGATGCAGTTTGCACGGCTACAGTGTACTCGGTGCGTGGGCTCAGGAACCAGTGGCCCCTCACAGTCATGGGCAGAGGCACTGCTTTTGCTACCAGCTTGGTGGGCACGTCCTGGAGCAAGCACAGAGCCGTGATATTGATTAGAGGTTTGGAAGCATTCATCCCAATCAAACATCAAACATAATCTGACCATATTTGGATAGAATCTGTTCAGGTAATTCAAGTAGTCCAGTAACCCCAGATCCCAACACTGATACTTACCTTAAATAAACCCCACCCTTTGCCCAGATAGTAGATTGCCAGTATCGCGTTACAATGCCTTAAAAATGTATACCTTAAAAATGTGCTCAAAAGCCAGGTGATTTTTTATAAAAAAAAAATTTTAATCCGTAAAAGCCATTCCATATTTCCTCTGGTATCACTACAAAATTTATATGTCTGGACATATTCACCTCTAAACAGTACAGAAGAACCACAATTTCGTCATTAAAAAGTTTGTAAGTGGCTGACGAGAAGTCATATTTCCCATAAAACAATGTAAATCCAATTACTCCATTTCAGACACTCAAAATATGAACAAAAATTGTCTTTATAGGAAATAACTATAGTTTTCCATACAAAAAACAATGAGAAGTAAATACAAACCCTGTTACATAGGAATCACTCACTTGTATTTATCAATAAACGAGCACAAAAACAATGGAAATGTTAGGATGAACACGCAGAGTAATGCTGACTCAACGAGAAACACAGCCAGGATGAACAACAAACGTGTGGTAACGCTTGGAGTCGCCGCCTCTTTGAGTTTTCAGTCCAACAGACAGTCAACAGACAGCAGTGAGCTTTGACAGGCAAAATATAAGCACGAGAAACAGATGGAGACTCGTACTTATGTTGGCGGATAATTCACTACTTAGTTTATTTGCTACAACGACCGTAATAAACTTTTTTTTTTTTAGATGGTCATCCATAAATTTAGGAACCAATACTCAGAGACGTTACTTGCAGAAATGAAAAGGTTTTAATAAAGTAAATGAGTTGGATCCAGTAATCTTGGCCTGTCTCGTTCAGCACAACGCTCCCTGCTATTACACAGTGCAACAATGCACCTGTGCACTCCTTTTGAGGGTCTCTTAAAGAGACGGTACACATTACTACCTGAGTAACAAATGCGTGGGTGGATGCTTTGTTTTAACGCAATTATAGTCGAGTCACATGTGCATGCATAGTGACAAAACTGGGTGGATGAACAAATACTGGGGCAAAATGAAGCCAAAAAACAATAACCAAAATGTATGATAACTAGGACAACGATAACGGAGGGTCCAGAGTACATTAGTTGAACACAGCAGGAGAATTAGAAGTATTATCAAGACATTTACCTTGTGTTTAAATTTGTTGGCGTTCTTGTTCTCCTTCTTGTTGAGGTCGATGAAGTAATGTGTGATGCGCTCCTTGGCCTTGGAGTCCATGTCCCAGCAGATCTTAAAGGAGTCACATGTGATGTTGCTGATTTTAATGTTCTGGGGAACTGGAAGCTCCTCCATCTCTGCGATGCCACTGTCCTGGGACTTATTTCCTAAGAAACAGAGATATGAAGATAAAGAGCAGAGCAAAGATATAGATATTAGTAACAAACTGAAGGAACTGCATGGCTGAGAATATTCTATGTAATTTTCGAACGCTAAAACCTACATAACCTAATAAAATGCTGAGAAATAACTATATTGGTTCTTGCCATGAGATTGAGACTCATTACCATTGCACTACTACACCGCAGTTACCACCCAAATGAGAAGCAACACAGTACAGTTTTTATAAATATTTAAATGTATGTGTTATTATTAACCAGCATTTTTGATAGGAAAACCTCTGAGCAGCATTTAGGGTCATTCTTTTAAAAGATATTAACAATTTCTTGCTTCAGAGCACAATATGTGATCACACTTAATTGGTCTAGCTTTTAAGCTTATTATTTCGAAGTGAGGCACTGAAGCACACATGGCAGGGACAGCAAATGTCTTTAAATAAGAAAGCACGTATTGCTTGAGCTTTCTTGGCTTTATCCATGTGTACGGCACTTAAAGAAAGCAGTACTTAGTTCAAGTTTCTCTGAATGACTCGGGTGAAGGCTGTGATCTTGAAACTGATCCAGAAAAGATTTCACATAAGCCAAGCCTAGAGGGACTCTTCATGACAGAAGAGCAAGATCAGCAACCAGAGGTACATGGCAGTGAAGAACATGGATGAGCACAGCATACGCTTGACAATGGGTGAAACTTTTAGAAATGGTGTAGTCAGTTACGAAGGTCATGCAGGTATTCAAGGCGAACCAGGAAGATAGATATCTAACAACAGTAGCCATGGAACAGGCACAGACTGAGCTAGGGGCTTTGCCTGAAGCCGTGCATGCTAAAGCTTAAAGATTCAAGCAAGAGAAGGTAGAGCCTTATGGAAGCTGTAGGGGTGGCTTATGGGGTGGCTGTAGGCTTAATTATGACCTGCATTATTGGAATTGGGTCAGACTGTTTAGAATAATAGACTTTATGTCAGTTACAGTGGCGATTGCTCTAAGACTGCAAGGGAAGCTCAGCTTCCCCTAAAATGTCAATAAATAAGTGATCAAATATATACTGTTGTGTGTACATGTCATTGACTAAATATGCGCTACAACGCGCTCAACTTTTGT
>JAUZSU010007670.1:0-11290 GCA_034780255.1 Parotocinclus maculicauda
CGTTATTTCTGAATTTTATCTATTTATTTAATGTATTATATTTATTATTTTATGTATTTAATGTTATTTTTTTATTTAATTTATTATTTTTGTATGCTTTTTATATTATTTTCTTAGTTTTACTATATTCCGCATTTCCCCCCCTTAATATCGTTATTTCTTAATTTTATCTATTTATTAAATGTATTATATTTATTAATGTATGTATTTAATGTTATTTTTTTATTTTATTTATTATTTTTTGTTTGCTTTTTATATTATTTTTTTAGTTTTACTATATTCTGCATTTTCCCCTTAATATCGTTATTTCTGAATTTTATCTATTTATTTAATGTATTATATTTATTATTTTATGTATTTAATGTTATTTTTTTATTTTATTTATTATTTTTTGTTTGCTTTTTATATTATTTTCTCAGTTTTACTATATTCTGCATTTTCCCCTTAATATCGTTATTTCTGAATTTTATCTATTTATTAAATGTATTATATTTATTATTTTATGTATTTAATGTTTTTTTTATTTATTTATTATTTTTAGTTTGCTTTTTATATTATTTTCATAGTTTTACTATATTCTGCATTTTTCCTCTTAATATCGTTATTTCTGAATTTTATCTATTTATTAAAAGTATTATATTTATTATTTTATGTATTTAAAGTTATTTTATTATTTTATTTATTATTTTTAGTTTGCTTTTTATATTATTTTCTCAGTTTTACTATATTCTGCATTTTCCTTCTTAATATCATTATTTATAAATTTTATCTATTTATTAAATGTATTATATTTATTATTTTATGTATTTAAAGTAATTTTTTTATTTTATTTATTATTTTTAGTTTGCGTTTTATATTATTTTCTCAGTTTTATTATATTCTGCATTTTTCCTCTGAATATCGTTATTTCTGAATTTTATCTATTTATTAAATGTATTATGTTTATTATTTTATGTATTTAAAGTCATTTTTTTATTTTATTTATTATTTTTAGTTTGCTTTTTATATTATTTTCTCAGTTTTACTATATTCTGCATTTTTTCTCTAAATATCGTTATTTCTGAATTTTATCTATTTATTAAATGTATTATATTTATTATTTTATGTATTTAAAGTAATTTTTTAAATTTATTTATTATTTTTAGTTTGCTTTTCATATTATTTTCTCAGTTTTACTATATTCTGCATTTTCCTCCTTAATATCATTATTTATTAATTTTATCTATTTATTAAATGTATTATATTTATTATTTTATGTATTTAAAGTCATTTTTTAATTTTATTTATTATTTTTAGTTTGCTTTTCATATTATTTTCTCAGTTTTACTATATTCTGCATTTTTCCCCTTAATATCGTTATTTCTGAATTTGAGCTATTTATTAAATGTATTATATTTATTATTTTTAGTTTGCTTTTTATATTATTTTCTCAGTTTTACTATATTTATGCATTTTTCCCCTTAATATCGTTATTTCTGAATTTGAGCTATTTATTAAAAGTATTATATTTATTATTTTAAGTATTTAATGTTATTTTTTTATATTATTTATTACAATTCAAAGAAATTAGAAGCTTTAAATGCTTGACGGAGGCCTTAAAATATTAAAACAGTAATAACAAAAAATATTAGTAAAACAATAATAATTCCTCTTATCATAATTATTAATGCTATTATTTTTGTTTTTATTATTACTGTTATCTTTATTTATTTATATTGCTTTTTCCAATACACAGACCTAAGCAAAGAACATTAGAAATGGAAAGAATGGTTCGTTTAAGAGAAATTTGAGCTCTGTGAAAAAAAAATAATAAGAATGAACCACTTGTTAATCCTAAGAAAGTGTTGCTCCCCCCATTGCATATAAAGTTGGGACTTGTGAAACGGTTCATCAGGGCTTTGGTTTAAGGACCAAATTTCCTGCTCTTTCACATGAGAATTTAAAACCTGCCATATTTGACGGCCCCGAAAAATCAGGCTTCTGATCAAAGACAGAGACAGAGAATTCTTAAACCATGAAACCCACAGAAAAGGAGGTGTGATTTCAGACGAAAATTCTAACCCTGTAGTTTCAAATCTGTTGATTGTTTTTTAAGGGTCGGGAGCAAACAATTCACATTTACACAACTACTGATTTTGGCTACACAAATATATTAAATGATATTTCAAAATACATATAAAGAGGATCCACAAGATCTGCTGGATCATCTGATCCTGTCCATGCCCCATCACTGTCAGGGTGTTTTGGCATTCTAGGGTGACCATACGCCCTCCTGAACACAATGTGGGGGCACCCTGGTCCAGTTTGACACGTTTCTGTTGAATAATAATCAAACTATTTCTTGACTTTTCATCTCCTTTCCTGATGATCGTGTTTATTTATATAAAATGGAACTTTTTTTGTTTGTTTCACATTAATTCTGAAATAATTCCCCTCATTTTCGCGCTTTTAAAAAAAAAAGGGATGTATTGCATATTTTTTTTACTTTATATTTGGAATCAGAACCTTTCCTTTGGGTGAAATATCATTATTATTAATTTAAAATACAATAAATAACTCATGATTTACACCGATCATGTGAGCGATCAATAATTAAAGATATTTATCTAGTCTACCTAGTCTTTCAGTTTTGGTGTGTTTGGACGTCCTGAACGTACGACGTGAGGTGTGTGTGATCTGTTCGGGTCTCACCTGTCTCCTCCGAGTGCTCGCTCCTCCCCACGGATCTCCCCGGACCCTGCACAGACACAAATCGAACCGAGCTAAACAATACACTTAGCAAAGTACAAGTAAAAGAGCAGGGAAGTGACTGAGAAGAGAGCAGAAACTGCGAGAAACGAGCTCACTTTAAGGCCTGTTCTAATACAGATGCCTTAAGATCAGGCTGACCAATCAGAGCCCGGTTGCCGGGCAGAACAGCTAATAAGAGCTTATAGGTCTAACAACAAACTGATTCTAAAAACATGGATATTAAAGTAAATATTCGGCTTTATAAAGCTAAAAGGCTGGAGAACGATTCTGATAAAGCTCCCAGTGTCTGTAAGGAACCGTTTTAGTGTTTAATAAATAATAAAAGTCAACATAATACTCAATATAACTAATAAAATAGAGAATATCATCAATAAAATAATGAACAAAAACAATTAGATAACAATATAAAATAATACAAAAAATGCAGAATTTAAAAAGTTAATTAAATGAATTACAATAATAATTAAACACTGAATATAACAGATAAAACATGGAATATAATAAATAAAATAAAGAATATAATACAGCAGAGAACATAATAAAAAATACATAAAATGCAAAAAATAATCAAATAAATATGTTTTTAAAAAAATATCTTTTTAATCAATATGGTAAATAATGATACGTAAGAATATAATAGGTAAAATAATAAAGAAATAAATTCAAGAATACGATAAAATATCATAAAGAAAATTCAGCCTGTAATAAATTTAAATAATTACAATTACAATTAATTTGATAATATAAAGGATCAAATATAAAACATACAATAATAAATATAATACATTTAATAAATAGATAAAATTCTGAAAATTACTAAAAAAAATGCAGGATATACTAAAACTGAAAAAATAATATTAAAAAAACCTAACTTTTTTTTTTTAATAATAACATTCAATGAATAAATAAAAAAAGTGAACATAATACACAATATAACTAATAAAAGAGAGAATATCATAAATAAAATAATAATAAATTAAATAACAGAATAAAATAATACAAAACATTTAGAATTTAAAAAGTTAATTAAATGAAATACAATTATAATTATAGGCAATATAATAAATAAAATAAACAATATAATACAGTATAGAATATAATAAAAAATACATAAAATCCAAGAAATAATCAAATAAATATATTTTTAATCAATATGGTAAATAATGATAAGTTAGAATATAAAAGGTAAAATAATAAATAAATAAATTCAAGAATACGATAAAATATCAAAGAAAATTCAGCAAATAATATATTTAAATAATTACAATTAATAAATAATATAAAGATTAAAATATAAAACATACAATAATAAATATAATACATTTAATAAATAGATAAAATTCAGGAAAAAAATGCAGAATATACTAAAACTGAGAAAACAATATTAAAAGCATACTAAAAATAATTTAAAATAATAGCATTCAATAAATAAAAATAATAAGATAACTAACAAAACAGAGAATATGGATGGAACCGTTTTAGAGGAACCTTTTTGTTTTTTAATCAAGTCACATAAGGAAAAATCCATAAAATAATAAAATGGTTTTATAAACGTATTCTAATTAAGGCTCTACACTCCCGAGGGGCGTGTCTGTACCTTAGCGTGGGATAATTCCAGGGCGGTTTCGAGCAGCAGGACGCGGTTCTGTAGCTCCTCCCACACGCAGAGTTCTACGCATATCTTCCCGGTGGTGTTCTTCTCCAGAGCCTCGACTCGAACATCCAGAACCCTGAGCTGCTGCTGGAGCCTGCTCACACACTCCTGTAGTCCTGCTTCTACCGCTCTCAGCGAGCACTCTGACACACACTGCTGCAGGGGGTCACACACACACACACACACACACACACACACACGTTACCGCTGATTATAAACACAAGTACAGACGCTTTACTGTGAATAGACTCTTACTGTATGGGGAGGGTCCCCATCCCGTGGTGATCCTCCCGTCTCCTCGTCCAAATCGTCTGAAGAGAAGCTGGTCTGAGCAGAGATGCTGCGGTTCAGATGCCTTTGGACGGCGGGTCGGTACCCTTTCTCTCCCTTGCGTTCGATGACCTGGACGGACAGGAATCGTTCTTTAAAGAGCTTTTCATAACAGAGCGACAGTGGCAAGGAAAAACTCCCCAACAGTAAGAAGTGTAACTATAACTTAAAAATGAACTTCCTACCAATAAAATACGCTCTAATTTTTGAGAGCGATGTACGTAAGAATTAAACTTCAAATTATATTTTATATACAGCGAAAATGAATAGCATTTTTGGAAAAAAATGTAATCAAATAATATATAAAAGTATTATGACGAAAAGATAAACAAATATAAATGACATAAATTAAATATAATTAATATAGCAGAGAATAGATAGATTTATTTTGAATTCATTATGATTTGATCAAATTTAAATTTATATTTAAATTAATAAATAGGATGAATAAAATAATGAGCATAATACCTAAATACGTACAATGGTACAGAAAAGTATAATAAAACACAAACCATAATAAAATTAATTAAACAGAGAATATAATAAAAAAAATTGATTAATAATAAATTAATTCGATTATAATAAAATATAATGAATAACAGAAAATAATAGATAAAATATAAAATAAAAAAGCATAATAAATAAAAATATAATTAATATATAATCATAATTAAATATATAATAATAATAATAATAATAATAATAATATAATAATAAATAAAACTAAAAAAATAATAAATAAAATCCAGAAAAAAATTACATTCAATGAATAAATAATAAAAGTGAACATAAAACACAATATAACTAATAAAATAGAGAATATCATAAATAAACAATGAACAAAAACAATTAAATAACAGAATAAAATAATACAAAAAATTGTAAAAGTAATTAAATGAATTATAATAATGATTAAACACTGAATATAATAGATAAAATAGGAAATATAATAAATAAAATAAATAATATAATACAGCAGAGAAAAAAAAATACAAATGAAACAAAATATAAATAATGATTTATAATGATACGTTAAAATATAACAGGTAAAATAATAAATAAATAAATTCAAGAATACGATAAAATATCAAAGAAAATCCGGCATGTAATAAATTTAAATAAGTACATATACAATTAATAGATAATATAAAGGATCAAATCAGGACTATAATACATAAAATAATAAACATAATACATTTAATAAATAGATAAAATTCAGAACTAATATAGAGAAAATAATATAAAGAATATAAAAAGCTAACTAAAAATAATAAATAAAATTAAAAAAATAACATTAAATAAATAAAAATGATAAAAGTCAACATAACACAAAATATTACTAATAAAATAGAGAATATCATAAATAATAAATAAAAAGCAAACTAAAAATAATAAATTAAATAAAAAAATAACATTAAATACATAAAATAATAAATATAATACATTTAATAAATAGATAAAATTCAGAAATAACGATATTAAGGGGGGAAAATGCAGAATATAGTAAAACTGAGAAAATAATATAAAAAGCAAACTAAAAATCTTTTATAGTAATGACTAGAATAATAAATAATAATGATGTGGGTCTCACTCTCTCTTTGGGAGGAGAACCCTGCACGGGTTTGGAGTCGGTACGGGACAGCGTCCTCCTCCTCATGGGACTTGCGGGCTGAAAGGTATTAGTTTAGATAATGAGATATTAGACAGGACGTTTGGTTACGGGTTAGAATGTACGTCTATCAGGAGGACCTTGGTGATTTTGGTGAGCTGTTTGTGTTTCTCCAGCACAAAGCCGATGATGTCACAGAGGAGCGCCATCTTTCTCTCAGCGAAGCCCGACTGCAGGAACTGCTTCTTGGTTAAGAGGGGTTTATAACGGAAGAGGTCACGCAGGACCTACGGCACACACACACACACACACACACACACACAGGTTGTACACTTTAATAACACACATTTAGGACGTACAATAAATGATTTCCCTTCCTGTAGGAACATCCACGAGTCCGACTGGCACCAGAAGACACGATACGAAGAACGACCCCAAATCACAGTTTAATAGAAACAATCTGTGCCTAAATGTGACTAAAACGAAGGCCAGAGCGAATAAACGGCGCCTGTAATTCAAACCAAATGTGGCCCTGGTCTCGGCGGCTCACCGGACGCTCTGAGGAGGAGGAGGAGGAGCCACGGCTTGCGGTGGAGCGAACAGGAACCCGCTACGGATCTGACGGTTTGGACCCGGATGAAAAGCTCGCGTCGTCTTTCCTTCCTCCGTCAACCCGAGGAAGGGGATTACTCAGCACCTGGCAACGGGAGGAAGCGATCGGCCCGGCGGCCACAAGCTTCTGGTTCTGATTAATCCACTCTGGGAGCGATGATGAAACGTAACGCCGAGCCACAACTTCTTACTGCGCTTTAGAGACGTGGAGAAAACGCTCTGAGATGGGTCCTCATGGTCATGGTCATGGTCATTCGAACCCGAGTTCAGTCCAGTCTAACTGCCTTAAGCCTGAGTCATGAGCATTCAACATGAGTCCCGAGTCTCTAAGGTACGAGTCCCAGTCAAGTCCTGAGTCTCTAAGGTACGAGTCCCGGTCGAGTCCCGAGTCTCTAAGGTACGAGTCCCAGTCGAGTCCCGAGTCTCTAAGGTACGAGTCCCAGTCAAGTCCCGAGTCTCTAAGGTACGAGTCCCAGTCAAGTCCCGAGTCTCTAAGGTACGAGTCCCAGTCAAGTCTCTAAGGTACGAGTCCCAGTCAAGTCTCTAAGGTACGAGTCCCAGTCGAGTCTCTAAGGTACGAGTCCCGGTCGAGTCTCTAAGGTACGAGTCCCGGTCGAGTCTCTAAGGTACGAGTCCCGGGCGAGTCCCGGTCGGGTCTCTAAGGTACGAGTCCCAGTCGAGTCCCGGTTGAGTCTCTAAGGTACGAGTCCCAGTCGAGTCCCAGTCAAGTCCCGGTCGAGTCCCGGTCGAGTCTCTAAGGTACGAGTCCCAGTCGAGTCTCTAAGGTATGAGTCCCAGTCGAGTCTCTAAGGTACGAGTCCCAGTCGAGTCCCTAAGGTACGAGTCCCAGGCGAGTCCCAGTCAAGTCTCTAAGGTACGAGTCCCAGTCGAGTCCCAGTCGAGTCTCTAAGGTACGAGTCCCAGTCGAGTCCCAAAGGTACGAGTCCCAGGCGAGTCCCGGTCGAGTCTCTAAGGTACGAGTCCCAGTCGAGTCTCTAAGGTACGAGTCCCAGTCGAGTCCCGGTCGAGTCCCAGTCGAGTCTCTAAGGTACGAGTCGGTTTTTTTCAGATCCCTAAGCTGTATTTTATCTCTTTTTTATTTTAGATGTTTTTTATTTGAGTTAAAGTAAAAAAGATTAATCCTAATATATCAGTACAGACCCCCCTCCCCCCCTCCCCCCCCCCATTTATTAAAATAAACCTTTATTATACAGATGATTGTTCATGTTTGGGTTACGGACCTTATAAACAGATTCGATAAAGCTCAGGTCGTTCTTCCCGGTTAGCTCGACCCCGTTCTCCACCCGAAGCTCAGCCACAGACGAGGAGAAGGAGCAGAAGGAGTAGCTCAGTATGGGTAAACAGGAGGACGGATCTCCTTTAGCTAACCTAAAACAGCACGGGAATTCTAAATCAATCCCAGGAAAAGTTTATATGACATCATACTCCAGTCAATTCTACTCTACTCTACAATACAATACAATACTCTATAATACAATACTCTACTATACTCTACTCTACAATACAATACTCTACTCTACTCTACAATACTATATTCTACTCTACAATACAATACTCAACTCTACAATACTTTACAACACTACTCTAAAACACTATTCTACTCTACTCTACAATACTATATTCTACTCTACAATACTATATTCTACTCTACAATACAATACTCAACTCTACAATACTATACAACACTACTCTAAAACACTATTCTACTCTACTCTACAATACAATACTCTACTCTTCAATGCTCTACTTTAATTTATATATTCTACTCTACAATACTCTACAACAATACTCTACTCTACTCTAAAATACCCTATTCTACTCTACAATTCTCTACAATACAATACTTTACTCCACAATACCCTACAATACAATACTCTACAACACTATACTCAACAATACTATACAATACTCTATAACACTATATGACACTATACTGGACAACACTCTACAATTCAATACTCCACAACAATATGCTCTACTCCATGCTCATTCATTAATCATGATTAATCGTTATAGAATTCCCGTAATTAATCGTTACAGAATGAATCGTGATTAATCGTTATAGAATTCCTGCGATTAACCGTTATAGAATTCCCGTAATTAATCGCTATAGAATTCCCGCGATTAATCGTTACAGAATGAATCGCGATTAATCGCTATAGAATTCCGGCAATTAACTGTTACAGAATGAACCGTGATTATTCGGTACAGAACCCCCGTGATTAACCGCTATAGAATTCCCGTGGTTAATCGTTATAGAAACCCCGCGATTAATCGTTATAGAATGAATCGTGATTAATCGTCACAGAACGAATCGTGATTACTCGGTACAGAACCCCCGTGATTAACCGTTATAGAATTCCCGTGGTTAATCGTTAGAGAAATCACGTGATTAATCGTTACAGAATGAATCGTGATTAATCGTTACAGAATGAATCGTGATTAACCGTTACAGAACGAATCGTGATTAATCGTTATAGAATCCCCGCGATTAATCGTTACAGAATGAATCGTGATTAATCACTATAGAATGAATCGTGATTAATCACTATAGAATGAATCGTGATTAATCGCTACAAATGAATCGTGATTAATCGTTACAGAATGAATCGTGATTAATCATTATAGAATGAATCGTGATTAATCGTTACAGAATTCCTGCGATTAATCGTTACAGAATGAATCGTGATTAACCACTATAGAATGAATCGTGATTAATCGCTATAGAATTCCTGCGATTAATCGTTACAGAACGAATCGTGATTAACCGTTACAGAACGAATCGTGATTAATGTTATAGAATCCCCGTGATTAATCATTACAGAATGAATCGTGATTAATCATTATAGAATGAATCGTGATTAATCATTATAGAATGAATCGTGATTAATCGTTACAGAATCCCCATGATTAATCGTTACAGAATGAATCGTGATTATTCGTTATAGAATTCCCATGATTAATCGTTACAGAATGAATCGTGATTAATAAGGGATTAGTGTAGAATATAATCCAGCTGTTTTACCCCTCATAATCCACATCTGTTGGATATCTGATGGATCGGAGAAACGTCTGCAGCTTCCTCAGGCCTCCCTTCACATCTCCTGTAGCCATGTGTACTGAACCCGCTAAGATCACACACAGAGCACAAACAAAAACAATACAAATAATCAAACACAATTCAGAATTTGTACAATTCAGGTCACTTAATGCAATTAACTTTCCTACAAAATAATTAATGCCATAAAATTTGTGTTATTCCTTCCATTTAAGGCAGAATTTATTTTTATTTTTTTTTATATTTCCTAGTAATATTATTTTAGGAATTTATATTTTATGAGCAATAATCCACTTATTTATTATTATTATTATTATTATTATTCAGTTTTCATAAATAATAATTTATAATTGTTTAATAGTTTTTTGTTTTTCTTGTTCTGGAACAATTCTATACAGTGTACATTATACAAACAATTCAAAAAATATATATATTTTATAAATGTCTTTTAATAATTTATATTAGTATATTTAATTTTTTTTTTAATTTTATTTTATTTCCATTTTTCAGAAGTTCGTTTATTTTATTTATTTATTGCCCAGTATTTTTTTTTCGGTCAATATATCACTCAAAAACTCTTTAATCATAATTTATTTGATTATTATAGATTGATAAAACGTTATAACATTTTTAACTAAATAAAATAGCAAGTGCTGTGACGTAATTTTTACGTATACTTGCAATAAACAGTGCCTTTATATAAACGTTTAACTTTAATCCCTTATTATAGTTTAATTTAAAGCGTTAATCGCGACACTGCAGTTTATTTTATTTATTTTATTTTATTTACCACAGATTTAAACCGCCGTTACTCCGCAACCGTAGCTATCGTAGCAATGCTAGCGGATTTAGACAGGAAGCTCAGTGTTTAAACTGTTTCTGTTCTTCCTGTGCATTTCTACAAGCTTTTAGATCAAACGTTAATAAATCCGTAAAGTTAAAACTTATTCTCTTTACCTTCTCAGACTGAAAAAACGCGCAGAAAATGTTTTTATTATTATAACAGATTTTAAAACTTCCCTCTTCCAGCGCATCCGCTGCCCTTCCCCCGGTCACATCATAAACACAACCTCCCTCCCTAGCCGAGGGAACAGCGTAGTGAGGGAACTGCCGGCTTCTGCGCCCTATTTAGTGCACCTTTTATTCTATATGGAGTTATTTGTACTACAGCCTAGTTGTGCCGCTTTCGTGTCACGTCGCACATTCGGTTTTAAAGCAAATTACAAAAATTACAAAGTTTTACTCTTGAATAAAA
>JAUZSU010007692.1:0-11288 GCA_034780255.1 Parotocinclus maculicauda
AGGTGGGTGGGTGAGTTGAGCGGGTGAGGTGGGTGGGTGAGTTGAGCGGGTGAGGTGGGTGGGTGAGTTAAGTTGGGTGGGTGGGGTGAGTTGAGTTGGGTGGGTGGGTGAGGTGAGTTGAGTGGGTGAGTTGAGTGGGTGAGTTGAGTGGGTGAGTTGAGTGGGTGAGTTGAGTGGGTGAGTTGAGTTGCAGCACAGTGAAAAAAGCAGAAGGCATAGTAGGTTTTAAGTGCACGTCCAACACCTAGAAAATAACTGGCTAGGGCTGAGATAGGGACAGTCTTAAAATAGACTGTTTGTGATGTTAATCTGTAAAAAGACTCTTTTGGGTTTTAATAAGATGGATAACAGATAGCAAGAGCGCACAAACAAACCTATCAAGTGAACTAATGATAGTATTAGGTGCTACCACGTTGTGTGTTCGGATCGTGTAACAGGTGCAATACCATCTGTTTTAAATGGTGAATTTGAAATTAAACTGTGGTTAATTTGTTTCTTATAATAGTCCAAACACTTGCGTTTCGGGAAATTTATTGCATCTCCTTAGTGTTAATAACCAATAAGTCTGTGACTTTTCGTGACTGCCACCAACCCACCCACCCCCGAACAACTGTACTAGGTTAATGCTGATTATTTAACGTTTATAACCTTAAAGTAGATAAATCCAGCATTGCATTACCAGTAGGATTCTTATGATTAAATGACCCTTCTGGGAATATGTGGTTCCAGCTGGCACAGCACATTGTGTTAACAGGGTGCAGTTTTTTTGTTATCTACTTATTTATATATTAGTCTGAGTTCTGTGCAAATTGCTGCACTTGAAAGCGTATGGGAAATTTGCTTCACTCTTCCGAGCTGGGTGTTAAGTTTAGACCGCGCTTGTTCTGTGTTATGTGCACGCCATAGACTGTCTGGCCTCTACATTTTAGAGTCTCAATGCTTCGAAAAATCCTTTCTGTTATTATATTGCTCAAAAATATTATGGGGATTATCATTTTTGTGAGCAGCATGTATTTCAAAATCGAACAGAGACATTTAAAGCGAAGAACGTGTGAATTGAACAATGGAGATTTAGGGCCTTCTCCCACTGAGCCCGGTTGTCCCCATCACCCAAAACATTCCTCCATCCCAACGCACAGCAAACTGCATGGTTTCACCTAATTTGTGGTTTTCTTTTGTATTGGGTTCGCTGACACACAGCCCTCTCATATGCTTTATGCTTTCATCTTCTCGTGCTGCATTTATAAGATTTTTAACTGAGGCAGCTGACACTGTATTCAGGCGTGTTTAGCAATTACACTCCATGCGTGCCGTTCCTGAGCCCACCTCTCAGTAGGCCGGAGCGCAGTTCAGCACGCCGTGTCATGGAACAACACATACTCGTCACACTTTGGGTTTTAAACATACCCGGAACAATAGAGCTTGTATAGTGTGAGTACGCCCTTACATTTTTAGAACGGCTAATCATACCTGAAACTGAACTGTATACCCATAAGTGCAGGACAGTTGCTTACAGGTGGTCTCAGTTCGGGTTCATTTTGGGGAAGCGTTTAGGTGCTGGGTTCAACTGACTTGTTCATATATACAATGGAACCCATGACTAAGAGTTCAGAGTTCACTTGAGCCGAAACACTGTCCAAGTGTGACTTACAGATTATTTGGCTGCATATAAGCATGTTAACTGAGCTTTAGCCAGTGTGCTGATACTGTTTATATTAGAAGCAAAATATTGTTATAAACAGAAAGGGTGATAACTCAAAAATGTCAAACATAAAGTAATTGCAAACAAAAGTAATTGCAAAAGCAAGTGGAAACCTGATGATAAGCTTCAGTTTGCACTGCGTGCCCCCACACACACACACACACACACACACACACACACACGCACAAACTTAACTACCTCCACCCATGCCTGCAGCTGTTGATTCTGTTTATATCTACACACAGTATTTATGATGACCTAATGAATCCAGTTTCTAGTTATACTGTGAGGATAGTCTCTAGTTCTAATGTGGGACTGTGGGGGGCGAGGAATCGGTACAGGACGGTACAGGACTGAGCAGTATACTTTTGATTTAAAATATGCTGCACTTTATCCAATTACTCAGGGATAATTACACTTGAAATTATTTGGGTGCAGGCACAGTCTCATAGTATGTGTGATGGTATAAGTGTTAGTTCAGCAGTGTTGCTGTGGTTTTATGACAGCAGTAGATTATTAACTGGCAGGTGAGGTGTTTTTGTGTGTGTTTGTGTGTGTTTGTGTGTGTTTGTGTGTGTGTGTTTGTGTGTGTGTGTTTGTGTGTGTGTGTGTGTGTGTGTGTGTGTGTGTGTGTGTGTTTGTGTGTGTGTTTGTGTGTTTGTGTTTGTGTGTGTGTGTTTGTGTGTGTGAGAGAGGGACTGAGAGACTGAAATGTCACACATTATTCATATAAAAAAACTAAACAAAGGACAAACTTGAAGTTTCTTTAATTTCAAAGAAGAAACATTACAAATAAGTTTGTAATTATTTGATATGGATTTGTTTTATTTAAGGAGTGTTTTAAGATGCCTCAGTCCTGTGGAGTGCTTGGTGGAAAGCCTAACTTGGCTTACTACTTCATTGGATTCATCAGTGAGTAATATAACTTTGTTCTATTTGGTGAAACTGAAGCTATATTACTTATTATCCCTTTTCAGGGAAGAAAGTGCTGTGTATTTCTGTGAGTACATTTTACAGCTTTTTTTTCACTTTATAAGCAGTCTTTTTGTCTTATCGTGGTTATGTTTTTCCTAAAATGGAAAATGTCATAAAAACTAACGTTAAATTGAAGTACATTTTGTTTGAGAAATTAATAAACCCTTATCAAAATACTAGCATATTAGCACCCCTATATATTTTAGTTAACAAAAGGTAAATTGAATTATGTTCCAGTTTATAATTTACCCTTTTTTAATTTACTGACTTACTGAGGTTTGAGTATAAGGGCAGATGGTGGATACGTTTTTTTAGTCCTTCATCAATATGTGGAAGATTTGATAAAACTAAGTAAGTGAAACTAAAGTGTACTAATGGTTAGAGAGTTAAACATTTTGTCCAAGGCCCTAAAAAGATGATAGCATTGTAGCGTCTCAAATATTTCAGTTAGATGCCACCCATGCCAACAAACTGTTTTGACCTCATTATGTTATGGTTAGCACCTGATACTTTGCAGCTCTTATAAATCAAATGAAACAACTTGTCTCGCGTTATCCTTAGAGGTGACAGGTTCTACAAACTAAATTTATAAAGACAAGAACACTGAGAAGAACATTGTTTTTTAATTCAATAATTTGCATTGGTTTTGTGCTAAAAATTCTGATGCTACACAGTATATAGTTTAAAATGGCAAATTGGCATGATTAATGATTAATACACATTCTTTCTCATCAGATGATGAACTGATCTATCTGGACCCTCACACCACTCAATGTGCTGTGGACTCAGAGCTGGGTCTTACTGTGGATGACCAGAGTTACCACTGCCAGAGGAGCCCTCATCACATGAAGATCACCAGCCTGGACCCATCTGTAGCACTGGTGAGACTGATCATCTGAATGTGTAGGCTTGGATCTGCAGGTCTCAGGGCTTTTTTTAACGATAATTGGTTAGTTATAAAAATCCCCATACATTATAGTTTGCACAGTTGTGGGAGAACAACAAAGCAGTACCACGTACAACTGCTACTACGTACTACTGACAGGCACATACACTTTCAAACACCATATACAGCTTGTTACAAATAAGTAGCACAAAGTTGTGACACAAACATGAGTAACAGAAAGTAAAGAACACAAACAAACACAAACAAGTTTCTAAACACAGCAACCAAGTTAGAACAGTCTATAGCCCAAATCTGCGCTGATGGGAGCTAAGTTAGTGAGCTTTAGAGTTAATGACATACTTCTGATTTTAAAATTTAACTCTCTACTCAGCTCATGACTTCTTAGTGTTCAATGGCTGTTGTGGTGACCAGCTGTTTATTGTTTATTATAGCTGTCTATGGTAATTGTTAAAACCTCATCCATTAAAGTAAAAGGAAATTGCTCAGATGGACAATAAACAGCACATAACTGTAGTATTCTTTTCTACTTTCATTTATTTTTCTATTTTAATATTACATCTTTTTTTCAAGGTAAAAAACACTCCCAAAGTATTGGACAATAGCATGACAATGCCTCTTTAATGCAGAGTATTTATTATATATGCATATTTATAAGAAACAGTGTGTGCTGTTTGGTAGTGTATATGCATGTCAGACCTCACGCTTACGTTGGATTCTTGTGTCATAGAATCTGAATGTACACAGTAATGAGCCAAGTCATAAATGTCGAGTCCAAAATAGTATATATTGTATATAGATAGAATTTGTGCAGTAGTAGGAAAATGGCACATGGCTATATAACAGCTTTGTCGTTACTGAAGTGTTTTGACAGCCCTATTTCCTATTCTTATTAAAATATGATTCCTTTCTAATTGGATGAATTTTATATGCTTATCCTTTGACATGATGAAAAATAATTGAGATGTTTGCTTGCAACAGGGCTTCTTCTGCAAAAGTGAGGAGAGCTTTGACAGCTGGTGTAATCAGATTCAGCAGGTAAGATCCTCAGAATCTGAAACAGATACTGATTGTGTGTTGGCACTTTCACCCTGGTTTGATTCTGGTTTGATTCTGCTTGTCTCCCTGTAAGGAGATCATGAAAAAACGTAACTTGAGGATGTTTGAGCTGGTGGAAAAGCATCCGTCTCATTGGCCGCCGTTTGTTCCACCTACTAAACCGGAGGTGCAAACAACAGGGGCAGGTGAGTGATGTATCAAACTCACACAGCTCACTTGTAAACTCTATAGAAACAAACCACACACTTGAACTTTCTGTGCACTGTTTTTGAAGTCATGTTTTAATTGTGCATCCTGTAGCTGCAGCACGATGTGTTTGCACCACAATAAAACTCTGATGATAGCACATATAATCCATGCTCATTTTGGATATAAACTGATCATGAGCTATATATACATATGCCAAGTATAAATAAATGCAAAATACCTAAATACGGAATAAAAAGATTAAAAAAGTTCATAGTATATCCACAATGACAGTACATTTATTTTAATAACAGAAAAGACAATACCAAAACAAAAGCTAAATAGATAAAACATTCAACCAACAAAATACATGAAGTATTAAAATTATAGTGATATTAAAGTGCTAAATAAAGCTTAAAGTTTAGTCACACTTACTGTTTACAAAAAGCCGGCACCTCAGCGTGGTTGCCAATGCTTGAAATCACATGATTTGATCTTGTGTTCTGATTTGTTCTTGGAATGTAGAGGCTTTTGCTGCCAAACCGAAAGGAATTTGCTTACAAACTGATTTTTCAGACAAGGTGGAATGTGGTATTTTGCGTTGTTTAAGGCAAAATGATTTGATTTACGTATACCGGTACTACATGTAGAGAACATTCACTCAACATCATTATCTCATTTTTGACAGAGATGTGTTAAGAGGATTTTGCAGTCTTTCGTGCATTACTGTACAAACACTCAAGCTTATTTAGACTGTAGAAGGGTGTCCTGGCATTCCAGCCAGATTGTCAAGTGTCAGGGGAGGTCACACTAAATAACTGCCACTGTCTATAGAAGCTGTTTTTTCAGTACTGCACACAAATCGTCTGCATTTTCTGGTTGTATATGTACTCAGAAATGTTAATTTTCTTTAAGAAGCCCCCCTATTCTGCACTCATACTTACCTGTATTAATTGCACCAGTTTGAACTTGTTACCTGTATAAAAGACACCTGTCCACACACTCAATCAATCACACTCCAACCGCTTCACCTTGCCCAAGACCAAAGAGCTCTCTAAGGGCACCAGGGACAACATTGTAGACCTGCACAAGGCTGGGATGGGCTACAGGACAAAAGGTAAAAGATTGGTTAGAAGGCAACTATTAGAAAATGGAAGAAACACAAGATGACTGTCAGTCTAAGGTCTGGGGCTCCATGCAAAATCTCACCTCGTGGGGTAAGGATGATTCTGAGAAAGGCCAGGAATCAGCCCAGGACCACATGGGAGGACATGGTCAATGACCTGAAGAGAGCTGGGACCACAGCCACAAAGATGACCGTTAGTAACACACTACGCCATCATAGATTAAAATCCTGCAGGGAACAGAAGGTCTTTTGATAAATTTCAAGATTTGTCAATATTCAGTGTGTTCTCTGTTGCTTCAATGACATACACTTAAGCCAGCATGGATTCCACAAGCATGTGCAAAATCTGATGATCCTTGTTACCCCAGCATGATTTCTTAATATTGCAAAGACCATGCTGTGACGCTATTCAATGCTTGACTTTCTTGTTCTTAAGTGATCACTTAAACGCTCAGTGGGCTTTACGGCAGCTGTGGAGTAGAGTCCATTGCAGTCAGCACATGGCACTTGGCCCCCACACTGTTTATCAACTTCCCTTATTTATTGGTTTATTGCAAGTCTGTAATTCGAATGTACCTTGTTCTTGCAAATGGTTCATATAGGAAATGTTCAGACAATTTATAGAATTTCCTACTGACTTTCTGATTTGGTTCCCTTGGTATCTGACTGCCCATTTTAATGTTACAATATAAAATAAACAATAATGATCTCATTATTATTGATCTTATTATTAAAAGTGGAGCGGTCCTCCCTGTGTCTGCATGGGTTTAATCTGGGTACTCCGGTTTCCTCCCACAGTCTAAAGACATGTGTGTTAGGTTAATTGGTGTCTCTAAAGTGGACCCTAGTGTGTGACTGTGTATGTGTGCGCCCTTTGATGGATTGATGCCCCGTCTAGGGTTGTTCCTGCCCTTGCGCCCAGAGTTGCTGGGTGGGCACCGGCTGGCAAACCTAAAAAGGGGATGACTTGAAGGTGTTGCAGCACACCTTTGTTGTTCATTCTGGCTTTGTTTGTTGTTGGGTGTGCTTCACCACGTGTGTTCGTCTAAAACATTTTCATTGTTTTTTTGTGCTAAATACAAGTGAGTGATTACTGTGTAACTGTGTTTGTATTTATTTCACATTGTATTATGTATGTAAAGCAATAGTTATTATATATAAAATGTATTTTATTAATATTTTAAAGTGTCTGGAAAAAATTGATTTGATTTACTTTATTTCTTATGAAAAACGGGGCTTTAGTTATCGTTCATTTCATCAGGCACTTTCAAACGGATTAATGACGAGAAACGAGGTTCCACTGTAATTTCTGATTTGTTCGTGTTTAGTCATCGAGTGACCTGCTTTGTTTGTTTCTTTTGCAGAGTTCATTGAGTCTACAGATAAACTGTTTGAATCAGAGGAGGAGTTTGAGATCCTGAACGTGTGATAAATGCTTCTCAGCTCAACAGGCAAAAACAAAAAAAGAAAGAAAAAAAAGAAAAAGGTTCAGGTCGATTTGGCTCGCACCTCAGGTGTCTAATGATACATTCTGTACAAGTGCCTCAGATCAACACCAAGCACAACACTGATGAATGCAAAAAAACATCAACAACCTACAACAAGTAATAACAGACCCTATAAGACCAGGGACGACGTGACCAGCAAATGCAGATGTAAGAACAGTCAACATTTCCAGCATAAATGAGTGGAGTACTTTGGAACATTGGGCAATGAGAAGGAAAAATGAAAATGCCAAGGATCATTGTAGCAATTCTGTGAGATTTTAGCCTTAATTAATAGTCAGAGACTTTTTAAATAACTTAATATTTGCAGAACTCTGTTGGCATCAACTGCGTTGTATTGTATCAGTGCAACTCCTATTTCAAAACGGAGAGGACCTGTGGCAGCACAAACATCACACACACATATACACACGCACGCACACACACACACATACTACCTCCTGAGTTCAGGAGTGAACAGTTATATGCAGAAACCTTTTGACAGTGTTATACGAGGAAAATAATGAAACCCAATCTGTGGGAAGTGCCTCTCTGACATTCTTGTCCAATGGTTAGGTCATTGTTTCTTTTCCTATTAACCAGAAAGGTTAAATAATACACCTGTTCTTTTAAAATTGCACATAAATGTACATATGCCTAAAATAAAGATATTTAAACTCACCTTTCTAGTTTTATGGCAGCATTAGTAGGTTTTGGTTTAAATAATTTATGGCCCATAGTTTAAATTCTCACTGTATTGTTTAAATGTATACAAGACTTGATGTAGCTGTTTACAATGTACACATAAGTTTTAGAAAACTAATTAATATGTTATAATAATATATAATTCTTAATTAATATGACTATAAATGTGTCTCCTTACTGGAGAGTAGTACATACACTATACTACAGTGCTCAAAAAATATAGATACTCTTTTTAAATCAAAGGATAGCATCAACTAAATTCAACTTCTGGAATATTGATCTGGTTAGTTAAGTGGTAGTTAATCAGTTTCAGCTTCTTTGGTGTTGATGAAACATGTACATTAGAGGAGCAACAGTGAGACGACGAAAAAAAAAAGGAATGGTTTAATAGGTGGAGGTCATTGACATTTTGTACCTTCTCATCTTTTATGGCTGATCTTTTACTAGTTTTGTAGTAAGGGTCAAAGTCACTTCTAATACCATGGTGCAGTACCTGAACCCTATAGAGGGGAACAGCTAGTCTAATTGTCTCCCAGCACAGTCTAAATAGAATGTAGGATATTCCAGTAGACAAACAGTTACTCTAGAAGAGCTGAAGGTCCTTAACCCTCAGCAGGCCAGTAGCTGCTCCTTTGTGCAAGAAGGAACAGGATGTGCACTGCCAGAGTTCTACAAAATGACCTCCAGCAGACCACTGGTGTGAATGTGTCTGACCAAACAATCAGAAACAGGCTTCATGAGGGTGGCCTGAGGGTCTGCCATCCTGTAGTGGGCCCTGTGCTCAGAGTCCAGCACTGTAGGGTTTCAATTGCCGGTGTCTCGGAGAACATTAAGCTGCCTGCAGCATCATTCAGCATGACTGGCTTGGTGGTGGGTCAGTGATGTTCTGGGGAGGTATATGTGGGGAAATTAACACAATTGACTGCCCCCACCCCCTTGCCTGGCCTAAGTCCAGTAAAACACATCTGGGACATTATGTTTCGGTTCATCCAATGCCACCAGGTTGTACTTCAGACCGTCCTGGAGCTCAGTGATGCCCTGCCCCAGATCTGGGGGGAGATTCCCTTTGACACCATCGGTTGTCTCATTAGGAGCATACAAGTACATGGAGGCCATATAAACTACTGAGTATCATTTGAGTTACTAAAATGGAATTTCAGCTAAACGGACTAACCTGCTACATCATTTTTTTGCTTTTATTTTCATCTTTCAATTTTACACTTTGTAGGGTAATTATTTTCATTTCCATTACATGATGTGGAATCTTTTTGTTTTCAGCACACTATCCAGTCAATATCAAGAAAGATATTCTCCATGATTTTTTCCCATTGGTTTAATTAAGCCTTTTGTGAAATCTCTAAATTATCCATAAATAACAGGACAGGTTAAGATGTCTTGAAATTAAATAAAGAGAACAAGAGTAAATAAAAAACTTTATAAATATTATACACTGCTCACAATAATTAGGGAATATTTCAAAATGAATATGAAGTGGATCCAGAAGAACTGATGGACAATCTGATCTTGTCCATGCTCCATCTCTATCAGTGTATTTTGGCAGTCTTGGGTGATCATACAGAACATACTGTGTGGTATTCAGTCAATGTGTGGTACTCTCATCCAGTTTAACATGCTTCTGTTCACCCCATGAGTATGTAACTTGCTACTCAATCATGATAATTGAGTTTGCATCATCAAACAACTTTATTTGCTTTTCTGAGGATCTTGTTTAATGAAATAAAATCAAATGCTTATTTTCTTTAATTGCTTTATGTTCATTTTAAAATATCCCCTAATTTTCATGAGCAGTATATTTATTTATTTATTTATAAAAATGATCAAACATACTACAAAGTAAAGTACTAATACAGTGCAAGTCTTATACATTATATATACAGTATATATATAATTTTTTTTTTAGTTTATACTCTGCATATTATTATTTATGTTTTAATGATCACTGCATTTTGTAGTTCTGTAATTCTATGTTTCTCTACTTACTTTTACAGATCAGGTTTTGTTTGGTAGATCATTTCCAGCAATGCAGTGACACCAGTTGTGCTGGTGTCAGACACAGCAGTGCTGCTGGAGTTTTTAAACACCTCAGTGACACCGCTGGACTGAAAATAGTGCACCAGGCAAAAACGCCCAGCCACCAACATCCTGTAGGCAGAGTCTTGTGAGCGCTGAGGAAGGATTAGAGGATGATTGTGCAACAACAGATGAGCCACTTGAACATCTTTGTGACACGAGCGACTTTATATCTACAACTTGGAGCATTAAGGAGAATGTGTTAAAAAAAGTGGAAAGCGAGTTATCAGTGTTTTAAAACTCAAGCAGCACTGCTGTGTCTGATCCAATTTACCAACTCAACACAACATTTACTACACACTTTGCTCTTGGAGTAACTTTGTTCCTGCAGCACTCTTGGTGAGGTTTACAATGTTCACATACTTTTGCATATTCCTTGCAGATATAAAATATTGCATCGGTTTGCTCAAAAAATAAATATTTATTATGTTATTAGTAAAGTATACTATTTTGTTGCATTTGTTTAATTGGGTTCGTGTTATCTACTTTTCCTACGTGTGTGAAATTCTCATTACGTTCTAACCAATGTCATTAGTTCCAATACTTTTTCTGCTTCCCCTTTTGTAGAGG
Organism: Parotocinclus maculicauda; assembly: GCA_034780255.1. Classification (NCBI taxonomy): domain Eukaryota; kingdom Metazoa; phylum Chordata; class Actinopteri; order Siluriformes; family Loricariidae; genus Parotocinclus; species Parotocinclus maculicauda. Next base: position 10,803 of record JAUZSU010007692.1, read on the forward strand.
AGAATCTTTCATTTTTTTAAGGACAGAGAAGAAGGGCAAGAGTATTTCAAGAAAAGCAACAGTAACTAAAATAACCACTATTACAACCAAAATATGCGGAAAAGCATCTTTGAATGCACAACATATTGAACCCTGAGGCAGCAGAAGACTCCATCTGTGCCACTTCTGTCAGCTATGAACAGATACAGTGGTGTGAAAAAGTGTTTGCCCCCTTCCTCATTTCCTGTTTTTTTTTTGCATGTTTGTCACGCTTAAGTGTTTCGGAACATCAAACCAATTTAAATAGTAGTCAAAGACAACTAAAGTAAAGACAAAATGCAATTTGTAAATGAAGGTGTTTATTATGAAGGGAGAAAAAAAAACCCCAAACCTACATGGCCCTGTGTGAAAAAGTGATTGCCCCCTAAAACTAATAACTGGTTGGGCCACCCTTAGCAGCCACAACTGCAACCAAGCGTTTGCAATAACTTGCAATGAGTCTTTTAC